>JANHAO010012932.1:0-16115 GCA_026873985.1 Saraca asoca | reverse complement strand
GCCTTCTTAGGCCGACAAGTAGGCTTCGTAGCTGCCATTGTGTCAGGCAAAAATGCTTTGCTGTCTCAAGTGAGAGCTTCTTGGGAAAGCCATTTTAGGCTTGCTGCAACGAGGGGGCGAGCGTAATGGGAGCAGTCGCTAATTAATCTGATGTCCGAGCCTATTGTCGTAGAGTCGCGCTATTGCTGAGGCGCGATCTTTCATACCACAGTCGAGCGAGGCGGTCGGGACAGAGTTTGGTGCCTGATGCGCTCGTTGCTGTTTGCCTGAGCTCTTGAAGGCTTTTTGCTGAGACACGAAGACTGGTATTTGGGTCCTCGGGGACTTGTCCGTACGAGGGCATTTCTGGTGTATAACATATACCCTTCATTTTCTCTCTCACATTTTCTCTCTCATCCTTTCTCTCACACTTTCTCTCTCATCCCTTCTCACACTTTCTCTCTTATCCCCTCTCTCACTTTCTCTCTCACCCTTTCCCTCACACTTTCTCTCTCATCCCCTCTCTCACTTTCTTTCTCATCCTTTCCTTCACACTTTCTCTCTCATCCTCTTTCACACTTTCTCTCTCATCCCCCTCTTACTCTCTCCCTTATTCTCTCTCATCCTCTTTATTTTTTAACTTAAAACAGATAGGGGTATTTTTCTCAAAAATGCTAAGATTCCTAGGAAAGTTATATTAGAACCAAACGTGGGGATATCTAATATTTCCAGAAATGTTTAAGATATACTAAACACATTTTTAACATTTCTGGAAATTATCATTCCCAGGAAACATGATTCTTAGGAACGAAAAAAGAATCAGTATACCAAACGCCCCTTTATAGTAAACCGGAAGATATGGTTTTACATGCTTAGATCATATAAATTAAGGTATGGAATTGGTCTTTACATTTATATATGATTTATTCAATGAACAATTGAACATGAAATTTCTCTTCAAGGTGAATTATATTGACATTCTTTGAGGATATACTAAAATTATAAAGGCATTTCTTCTTATTGTTATTCTCATTTTTTGATTGACTTAACACATAGAACTTAAATGCATTCAATACAATTAAAAATCTCTACAAAATAATATCAATATTAGGGATGACAATTCGTATTGAATTTGGAGATCTTCACAAAGATTGTCCATGAGGCGTGGGAATAGAAAGATTTTTTTCCATGAGACGGGACAAGAATCATAATTCTTATCCTATTGTGACCTAGTTACCTTGTTCTGAAATTTGAAAAATATTATTTTATTTTTATTTTATATTATGTAATATACTTTAAGTAAGAATACTTAAATATTTTCAAATTATATGACTATAAATTTATTATATTTTGTATGATCAAATATTTTAAATAATTATATGGCATAGAAAATATTTTAATTGACTATTTAAGATAAATAATTTAAAATAATTGTTGATTATATATAAATTTATAACTTTATTTATTTATGTTTGATATTATTTAGTTATTACGTATGAATTTGTAACACTTAATTTTAATATTTATATTTTTCATAATATTTTTTATTTTTATCATTCTTTAAAAATTTTTGTGGAATTTTATTGTTTGGTGGAGCATAAGGGTAGGATAAATTTTGTCATCAACAATGGAACATGGGAAAAGATAAATTTTATCTGTATGAAGCAAGAGAACCCTTCCCTGTCAATGTTACTGTTCTACGTCTAATAATTTCAAAATAATACTTTTTACATCAACTTCTGGTTAATTGGAATATGAAGAGGAAAAAGCCGAAACTTCAATGAAGTTTTATATAGTTGCAAGTGAATGATCAGTGTGACCTAAGGCATACGTGTGTGTAATGCAGACAAGAGTATGAATGTATAAAAGCGTTAAGTTATAAATATCATATAATACAATGTCTTTTTTGCGATTACATATAAATACACATCAAAATTTTATAATTTGAGCCGACTACACACACACACACACACACTTAAATGTTATCCTTTGTAAAAGAGTAAAATACAAAAATAATATTATTCGTACAATGAAAAAGAAAAGTGAACGATCATATTGAACTCCATTTCTATATAAAGAACTCGATTTATATTTTATTTATCAATGTAGTTGTATTTACATTAGTGATAGATAAGATATTATTGTGTTCAATATTTTTTATATTCATATTATCTTATTCCATTGATAATAAATTTCATATTACCAGTTTTATGTTTTTTTTTTTTACAAATATAACAGGATAATATGAACTCACAAAACATTGGACACATAGGAATATATCATATACTGATGTAAATATACCATCGATTAATGAAATATAAATATAAATATAAAAGAAAAAGTTAATTACTTTTAGTTTTGCAAAAAATGATTGATATTTATTATAGAATAAAAATGGTTGAAAACAAATTATTTGGACTTGGAGAGTTGGAAACACCGAAACATCATTTCAATTTGAAACCAAGTTAGTGCTCCATGACATTGTTGAATTTACTAAGTCAAAAAAACCTGATTTCACCTTTCTTTTTTTTCCACAGCGTTACAACTTTGAATAAGTACTCTAAAATTATTTTCTTATATCTGTCAGAAAAAATATTGAGATCAGAAAAAATATTGAGATGGAATGACAAGAAAACAATAATTAGTAAGACGGAGGAAGAAAGAAATAATTTTTAGGTATGTATTATATACACTTTCCTAAAGGCTTTTATACCTCCATGTAGAACAAAACTTAAAACTCTCTAATCCAGAGTAGTGAAAATATTTTAGTAAAACGTTCTATTTATGATTGTTGAACAAACGTAACTTCTCACGAGATAATTATTAGAAATAGTCATGCCTTTTCAGAATTTTAAATTCTAAAACAATAACAAATGGAACTCATTTATTCACCACTTTAAATCCAAGAGTTCATATTTAACTCTTATAATATATATATATATATATATATATAGGATTATTAGGGAAAGTTCACAAGTAAAGCCATAGGGTTTTTATTTATATACCATTTAAAACCGATTTTTTTAGGTAATGTAGAGCTTGAAAAGTTACTAACATTCATAAACTACTAGCAATCCCGCACTAGTTTAGAATGTCAGTGTTTATATATAGTTGACTTTTCACACAAATAAGTATTATACATATAACAAGGTATTTCTCAATTTGAACCTTTAATTAGCGTATATATCTTAGAATTCTAACAATGTTGATAGTGTCTGCAAATTGAACTTCAACTCTTAATATTAGAATTGAAGATATAGCACACATAATATCTATTTAATTTCAGTCATAGGTTTATAACTATTTTAGTATTATTATGGTCATATTCTTATTCTATTTTTTATAAACATTTACAAGAGAGACCCCAATTCTCTTGTTGAAGCGGCACCACTTCTATGTTCATAAATGTGGAGTTTCATTTATATCCCCATTGCTTTGGACATTTAATCAATAACTCAACTAAAAGTCCAAAACTCACACAATTATTTTATAAGTAGTGGACAACACTAGTTAATTTCAAACACGTGGAATGGGTTTGCTTGTGCTAGCAGACACATAAAAATAACTTGTTATTACCCATTGTACTTTATAATTAGAGGTTACTAATTCAAAGTAGGGTTTTCATTATTGGTGTCAAATTTCAAGGGTTTTAAACCAATTCTCAAAAGAAAAGCTTTTCATTATCAACTCTTTAATGAGCCTTTTATTAATTCAGATGCATCAAGTTTATACTAGTTTTATATAACCTTGTGATTATACCATCACAAATCAAATATCAAATATATTTATCAAACTAATATGTCTAGACTTTACTATGGTAAATTCTCAATTCTCTAGACACAAATTAGTTTCAATGACATAAAATTCTCAATCCTCTAAACATATATTAGTTTCAATGACATAGTACAAAGATATAGCTGATCTTGGTTGTGGTCACAACTCTTTTCCATTTATATAATCTCATCCATTTTCTTCATTATCTACTGCGTATAACTTTTCAAACTCAATTTCACACTTCCATTCTTGAAATGACTCCTTTATCAAGGATAATTTTGTGTCACCATTACTAGTTGATTATCTAACTAGCATTTATGTTTCCATCCCATAATATTGAAATTATACAATTTTAACTTTATGGATCTTTAAAATTTCTGTAGGACTTCTTTAATTATCAGTATTTGAAACACTTATGTTCCTTTGGAAATTTACAAACAAAAGAAGCACTTATATACTTGTAATGAGTACATATACAATAATCAATGGCATCATCTTGATTAATTTAAACAATTGTTTGAACAAGAAATTTAACATTATGTGAAACACTTATAAAGGGGATTTTTATCTCTAAGAAATAAACTTGTGAAAGGCCTTCTCAATTTTAACAAACTAGTTTTTAGTAATTTTCTACTGAGTTTGTAAAATTGAACAACTTCTCAAAAAATGAGACAACTTCATGGGTAATCCCCACTATACCCTTGCATTTTTATAATGAAACAATTCCATAGATAGCCCCTACTATCCTTTTACATTTTTGTTATACCAGTTATACTATGTTTGTTTAAAAACAACCAATTTGGAAAACAAATTAAAAGAGTACATTTTTTTGGGAGTTAAATATTAAGTTGTTACTTATTTTACTATTAAAAGACTAAGTAGTTGACTTATAATAAAATTTATGTTTTTAAGTTATTAAGTGTATTCAAACTTTATTTAGTTATGGTTTAAAGATCCAAAAAGTATATTAAATCATGTTTTATTTGTAATGGGTATCAAGTAGACATAAATTATATTTTAGTTTATTTTTACAACTTAAAAGCCTATGTGTAATATTGTAAATAAAGTGTATTAAGTGTGTGTGTGTGCGCGCACACACGCGGGCATGTGCATGCATGTGTGTATGTGGCTTAATTATAAAACTTAAAAGTGTTGCTTTTATAGATACAAAGTCTTACGAATATTAACTTTCCTCAAGATTCTTTGCATTAAGTTTAATTAATATCTATTAGCCCTTTTGCTATTAAAACTAAAACTATATAGTTTTGTAGTTTATATCCTTTAGAGACTCCCCCAGCTATGTTTTCCCCATTCCCTTTCTTCAATCTTTTCAAAATGCAATAGTAGAGAACCTAAGACCTAGCCCCTTCATTCTTTCTCTTGGAAGCCCAACATTGAAGAGCTCATATCATCGAGTGACCAGTCAATACTGCCACTGGTCTATTCATCTCGTCACCACCACCAATTCCACTGGAGCCACTAGTGTTGTGTGATAGGAGGCAAAACCACCATTGTTCTGTTTGAGCATTCCATCATTTGACATTTTCTCTTCAACTCACGATAGCAACAATAGCTCGGAGTAGGTCGATAGGTGGTGTTACTCGTTGCTCCACCAACAATGGCCTAAGGCTCAAAGACACACAAGAAAAATAGAAGGGGTGTTGTCTTGTTTTGGAATCGGCAAAGCAGCATAGTTTGGCCGTAATTCTAGCTCAAATTGAGCTCCCAAAGTATTTCTTAAAGGTAAATTGACTTATCCATTTTCCCCAACTTCATACTACTTTAAGATGCCTTAGCAATTTCAAATTAAACACTCATAAACCCTAAACCTCACCTTGTGAACTTAAGGATTGTTCCTAAAAGTTTCAGCCAATTGTTGTGGAATTGGCAAGAACTAAACAGAATTGAAGTAGAATTTAATCCAATTGATGAAAACACTAGGTAAGTGTATAGGGAGTTCATTGGATTTGGAATACCTTTACTCGAATAGAAGCTAATGTTAGGATTCATTCTTAATTATTAAGTGTTTTAGATTAAAGGAATTTCGTAGAACTTGACAAAGAAGCTAATGTATAGGGAGTTAATTGGATTTGGAATACCTTTACTTGAATAGAAGGTAATGTTAGGATTCATTCTTAATTAAGTGTTTTAGATTAAAGGAATTTCTTAGAACTTGGAAAAGAAGCTAGAATTTGCAATTTGGCTTGGCTTAAAGAAGAAGAATTTCTTTGAATAATTGAAAGGTGAGTGGATAATTTACTTCTCTTTTTATGATTGTTATGCAAAAGCCTATTTTGTTTATTATTTTGAACTTGAACACTGTAAGACACTGTGATTCTAAATTAACTTGAATTTTTACTAGTTACTTACATTTGATAGTAAAATTATATGTTATAGCAAATAGTATTGCATTATATATTTTGAAGAATTGTTTCATGTGCTTGATGATGAAAATCTTGCTATTTTACAATGGTGGTTATTGAATCTTTTGGGCAAATATGTTACATGAATTTGATGATTACATTGTCGAATAATTGAATATATGAATTGATTTATGAAATATTTAAGTATTGAGCTTTCTTAAAGAAAAAAATTAAAAATTAAACTAATATTTTGATCTTTGGGAATTCCTTTAGAAAACCTTCAAGTGCACTTGTGAATAGAATTAAACCGAGAAATGAAACTGGTGGAGGGATAAGGAGAGAATAGCTATTGGAGGGATAAGTTAAATGATGGCGACTAGATATTATTAGACAAGGTTGTCTATAGGAATTCATCATTAGATCCTAACTGCATATTGAGATCTTGTATTTTCATGATACATGTATATTTATGAAGTGTGAAATATTTTATCTACTTTCCATCTTAGTGAGTATATTTGAAATTACTTATCATGTTTCTTGTCTTATATGTTTGGGAAAACTTTAAAGTGTAGAAGCATATTCTTGTTTAGTTTCAATTCCCATATTATATTTAAATTTGGTGTTTGTTATATCTATTGAATTTGACTTCTTCAATTTTTGAAAGGTATCCTTATATTTGATGAGTCATGGATTTTGGGTTCAATGTTTTAAGACTAAAATTCTCAATTTTGCAAAATGTTTCATAAATGAATATGTATATATGTTTATCTAGGATTTCATTTGAATATATTTGTGATTAAATATCGATTTCTAGTGAATTATTCACTCATTAGGTTTATAAGAAATTCACTCCTTTTTTTAAATTATTTTTCAGAGTTTGAGACTACCTTTGCTATCCATCCTCACTAACCTCGACCTGAGCCTACTCCTTGACTGGGTAGGCCATTTTTGCAGAGCATGGAAGCATTTTGATGGAGATATAGGTTGAGTTTTTGCTATATGCATATGTGGATATTACCCAGTGGATTATTTATATTGAAATGCCTGGGCATTGTGGTGCATTTTGATTATTTATGCAAGTCTTGAGTACGGCGTGTGGCCTTTAGTTATTGTTTTGGCCTATGGCCCAAGGTCTGGAAAATAGAAGAAACTTTGGTGGATTTTCGTTTGAAATATGAGCAAGTATTTTAATAAATGTGTCAGTGTTTATTTTTTACTTATCCATCTTGTCTTGTATAGTTTACAATTGTTAAGTCATTTTCCATATAGGAAAATGTGTAGCATCAAGAGTCTTAATGTATGGTTCAGGCTAGTAGGAAGCCACCCTTTAGGTGACTTTCTATGCTGATCACGTGTTGGAAATGGGCGTGACAATTTTTTATACCTAAGATAACATTTATCTTACCAAAATCATATCTTCAAGGTAAGATGTTCTTAACATCATTCACATAAAATAAATTTGTCCCAAGGACTAATATGTATATATAGACAAACGTAATTAATTCCATGATGCTCATTCACATATAGAATAAATATTGCTTAAAACTATGGAACATTATTATAAAATCACTTATCTTGTGTCATTCTTTAGTGCCTCAATAACATCATATAAAATATATTATATTCACAAACTTTCTTTTTATATATCAAGAATAACAAATTATATCCATGTTATTATATCACATCTAATTTAACTATTTATTAAATAGTATTTTTCTAGATTTCATGTAACACATGACATATCATGTGACATCATGTAATTTATCTAATTTATTGTCACTAAATTAAATATACAACTTTATTATGAATATTTTAATTCATAATTCCATACTTTAAACAATTCAAGAGTTAAATGAAAGTATGTAGTATCTTGCAACCTATTATTAATGGAAATATTTATTATCCTTCTTGTGCATCCATCTTTTCAAGTTGTCTTGACTAAGACCTAAAAAGTAATGTAAGAACTTAAACAATCCCTACTTTCATTTTGTCAAAATAAAAAGAATGATAATATTTTTTTGAAATCAAGCAAACTCAATATTTCAAAATGGAAAATTGATGCAACGTGTTCATTGAATCCAAGAATTAACTAAATTCCTAAATCTCTATGTCCTTCAAATATGAAATGAAATGTCTTTCAAACATTAAAAAGCATATCCCTTGCACATGAATCATCATCTCTTTTAATTATAAACCATCATGTTTCTTGCACATGAATCATTATGACTATTACATATGAATCATCACATCTCTTGATCATGAACCATCATGTCTATTGAACATGAACCATTATATTTTTTATACATAAATCATCATACCTTTTAAACATGAACCATTGTATTTCTTGATCATGCATCATCGTGTCTCTTAAGCATGAACCATTATGTCTATTAAACATGAACCATTATGTCTCTTGTACATGAACCATTATATCACTAGCACACAAACTATCATGTCTATTAAACATGAACCATTGTATTTCTTGATCGTGGATCATTATGTCTCTTATGCATGAACCATTATGTCTATTAAACATGAACTATCATATCTCTCATACATGAACCATCATGTCTCTTGTACATGAATCATCATGTCCATCGATCACTAGCAACTTGCTTCTTGATCATGGATATTTGATCAAATCAAAATGTCATACTTTTCAAAATTAAATGGATAACAAATTATATTTGTAAAGAAAAGCTTCCTCCATGTGTAGCAAATAAAGCCTGCCTAATATTAACATGTAACATTATATAATCATCCATGCTAACAACAATTTGAACCATTATAATAAAAGGAAAAAAATAGGTTTAAAGATAGGCTATAGCAATATTTAGCAATAGATCCATAATGAATGATGAATGTTAAAATATAGGATAATCAATCCTTTTGATCAATGTCCAAGAAAAATAATAATTACTCTCTATTTTAGATATCATAATTGATTTTATCCATAACCCATCACACCAAGCCTTTGATAACTTATTAAGTTTTTTTTTTTTAAGTGCAACCTTGGCAATATAAATTGCCAAGATAGATATTGCGAAAATAGAGATACATATTTACTTACTTGGTAACAGAGAATGAGAGACTACATTGTGTTATGGATTCTTGATACTATAATTGCTGTCATTGCCATAATTTCTTTTGCCATCCATATGTTTAGCCACCTCTTCTGGTTATTGCACATGTGAATGGTATCACATGACTTATTTGAAAAATGCACATATATTTGTTGGCTTGTCAATGTCGATTGAATTTTGTAGATTTCATCTTCTTCGATATATCATCAACCATCACATCTAGACTTGATTTTCTTCAAACACATGCTTTGTAAATTGTTTCTATAAAATCCTTTAGATTGCTAGAAAAAATATTGAAATGGGGTGACAAGAAAATAGTAATAAGTAAGATGGAGGAAGAAAGAAATAGTTTCGAGGCATGTATTACACTTTCCTAAAGGGTTTTATGCACCTAGGACACATCAAAACTTAAAACTCTCCAATTTAAAGTAGTGAAAATAGTTTAGTAGAAGGCCTTATATATAATTATTGAATAAATGTGACTTCTCCTGAGATAACTATTAGGAACAATTATACCTTTGCATAATTGTAAATTCTAAAACAATAATAAATGGAAATTGTTATATGAGGAAATTGGTTCGGTCTAAAGGAACTCGTGAGAAGCCCAAGAATGACCAAGGACCAACTCGAAGTATGCCCACAATCACTTTGTTGTCGCGTCGCATCATAAAGTGACCTCATCAAGCAGAGCTCATGAGCAAAAAAGCGAGCTCGGGCACTCCATTTCGAAAAGGGGAGGAATGACTTGGCTGATAAAGCATAACCTGCGACCTGAAAGCTCACCAGACAAAAGACTAAGTTGTACCCAGCTCCAATGATCAAGCGGAGCCCACTTGTAGAGGATAATTTGTAGAAGCCGAAAAAAAGATTTAGTCTGTATATTCTATCTTGTACATTAAATGTTGATGTAATAGATTTACTGCATATGTAATTACCATTGTAGCCTCATTCCCTCTATAAATATAAGGAAGGAGCCCCTTTGAGGGCGGCGAGATCTATATGCCAAAAACTCTACCAAAACAGAGATCCCATATTGTAACATTACAAAACATCATTATAATAACACACTACCGTGGACGTAGGGTTCGGTGATACCCGAATTTGGCCGAACCATGTTAAATCGACACCTCCTTCTTCTCTACTTTTCCCTTCATTTTCTGTCTATTTTGCTGTTCTACTTTATCTGAACCGGTTATAGGCTAGAGATCCCATAAGAATCCCCTCGTTGGCTGGAGTTTGGGCCATTATCAAAATTTGATGTCAACATTTTGGCGCTGTCTTTGGGGATCTCGCCTATTCTGGTTCATTCCTACTACGATGGCCAAGGGAAGAGCCACCAGAGCCTCAAATGCACAGCCCCATCCTTCGGATGGCCATGTTTCGACAACGGACTCATCTACTACTTTTGTAATTAGAGCAGCTACTGGTATCCCTCCAGGCAGTTTAGCACAATCAGTCCCCATCACCAACGACGTCGACGGACCACAGACTTGGCTTCAATGCTAAGAGAAACTTGAACACATGATGGGGAGCTGGCTAAAATAGTCATGATGCTGGTGCAGGCACGAGCCTAGAATGTGCAAGAGTGAGTTGCGAGTTAGGGGTTTGAGGCCACCGTTCTCGAGGTTGAATGATCCGACAAAGCCAACTAGGAGCAAACTTTGCATTGCCATCCGCATGGCCAAAATGGTGAACTGAACCACCAAGTCTTTAGCCAAAGATTAGGAGGCTTAGGCATTTTGGTGAAACACCTCCTTCAAAGGGTCAAGCATCTGTAGGAGCATCTTCAAAGTCAGAATGACCAAGGTCACTTTGGGGAGCAAACCCCTTTCTCCAGAGAGATCGTGAAGGAACCCTTTCTGTGCAAGCTCAAAGTTCTAGCTATTTCGCTGTATGATGGAGATAGTGACCTGTATAACCATCTGAACTTGTTCAACATCCAGATGAATCTACAAGCTTGTAACCCCTTGATTAGGTGCCGCGTCTTCCCCACTACTTTTGGTGAGGTCCCTCGAATGTGGTTCAAGATTATCCTAGCTCATAGTATCGGCAGTTGGGTGGAGTGCCAAGAAAAAATTGTCAATCAATATTGAGCGCTGAAGAAGTAACTCGCATCCCCATGCCACCTTGCTATGATCTTCCAGGGTGAGCAGGAAGTGCTAAAAGACTACATTGCTCGCTTCAAGCGTGAAGTTAACAATGTTGAGAAGCCCTCAGATGAGGCTATTCTAGTTGCCATCTCGGCGGGACTCCGTAGGGATGGAAAGTTGTTCAAGAGTTTGTACAAGTCCCTGGTTGGCAAGCTGGGTGAATTCTATAAGCGGTCTATGAAACAGGTTAGATAAGATGAGACTTTTAGCTCACAGAAAGTCGAAACGAGTAGTTTAACTCCGAACAAGAAAAGAAATAATCGTGGGAATGGAAATGACAACCCCAAGTGTCTGCTCGCCAAAAAGAGCAAAGATGAATGACCCCTATTCCAAACTCGCCACAGCACTTACAGCATCTTGTCAGATGCTCACGACAAGATCTTCGCAATGGAAAGGGACAAGGAGGACTTCAGAAAGCCTCCACCCTTGAAGACTCCCAGCAAGTCCAGACTTAACTGGGGAAAATTATGTGCATATCACAATGAGTTTGGGCACGTCACTTCGGAATGCTGGGCACTGCGAGATGCTATCGAGGATCTCATCAAAAGAGGACATTCGCATGATTACATTGTGTGGCCTTCTAGGCAACAACATGGATCATCCCGACAGGATGCCAAGCAAGAGCAATTCTTTACTATCAGAATGATCTTTTGAACTCTTGTACTTATTTGTAAATTGTATAAATATTTTAAATACAACTACTGATATTGGGTTTTCTTCTAACAGTGATAACAGCATCCATAGTTCACATGTAGTCAACATCTTGTAAACCTTATGAAAGACTTCATACTTCATGACGATTGTGATCCTTGATCCAGATGAGGCCCCCCCGGAGCCCAATCCGGAGAAGAATTGACGAGCACTTAACCAGTTGAGCTGTGAGCTTACTGGGGTGTGGAGAAACTTACTTAACCAGTTAAGCTGGGGGCTCATTGAGGTGTGGAGAAACTCACTTAACCAGTTAAGTTACGAGCTCGCTGGGGCAAACTCACTTAACCAGTTGAGTTGCGAGCTCGCTGGGGCAAATTCACTTAACCAGTTAAGCTGTGTGCTTGCTGGGGTGTGGAGAAACTCACTTAACCAGTTGAGTTGCGGGCTCGCTGGTGTGTGGAGAAACTCACTCAACCAGTTGAGTTGTGGGCTCATTAAGGCATGGAGTCGCTTAAAACAAAATTATTTATTTGGGCACAAGATCGGTCACCCTTTGGGTACAAGATTATCCCGACCACAAGATCATCCTGACCACAAGATTGGTCACTTTTTATTTGGCCACAAGATCGGCTCGAGCACAAGATCACTCATTTATTAATGTCATAGCTCTCATGCGAACTCAATTAAGTTGCAACTCTCATGTGTACTTATCTATTTGGCCATGAGATCGGCCCAAGCACAAGATCGCTTATTTATTAATTTCGCAGCTCTCATGCGAACTCAATTAAGTCGTAGCTCTCATGCGCACTTATCTATTTCGCCATGAGATTGGCCATAGCATAAGATCGCTCATTTATTAATTTCACAGCTCTCATGTGAACTCAATTAAGTCACAGCTCTCATGCGCACTTATCTATTTAGCCACGAGATTGGCTCGAGCATGAGATCGCTCACTTATTATTTTCGCAGCTCTCATGCAAACTTATCTTATTATTTCATACATATTAACTTATCTATTTATTTGGCCACAGGATCAGCCCGAGCACGAGATCACTCTCACTTACAACTCACGCCATCTTCTGACTACACGCAAGTCACTCAGATAATTCAAATCAGAACGCTTGCAAAGGAAAATGACAACAATAAACAGAAATTGTAGAAAAGAAATTCATTAAAAAACCTCAACGAGGCAAATCTACCATAGAAGAGTTTTAACTCTCAGCCCGTAGAGCAAGCTATGAGTTGGGGGGCTTATGTTATATGAGAAAATTGGTTCGGTCTAAAGGAACTAGCGAGAAGCCCGCAAACGACCAAGGACCAGCTCGACGTACACCCACAATCACTTTGTTGCCACATCGCATCATGAAGCGACCTCATTAGGCCGAGCTCGTGAGCAAAGAAGTGAGCTCGGGTGCTCCATTCCAAAAAAAGGAGGAACGGCCTGGCTGATAAAGCATAACCTATGACCTGAAAGTTCGCCAGATAGAAGACCAAGTCGTACCCAGCTCCAACGGTTAAGCGGGGCCCGTTTGTAGAGGACAATCTATAAAAGCCAAAAAAAAGATTTAGTCTGTATATTCTATCTTGTACATTAAATGCTAATGTAATAGATTTACTGCATATGTAATTACCATTGTAGTCTCCTTCCCTCTATAAATAAGAGGAAGGAGTCCCTTTGAGGGTGGCGAGATCTATATGCCAAAAACTATGCCAAAACAGAAATCCCATATTGTAACATTGCAAAACATCATTATAATAACACACTACCGTGGACGTAGGGTCCGGTGATACCTGGATTTGGCCGAACCACGTTAAATCGGCGCCTCCTTCTTCTATGCTCTTCCCTTCATTTTCTATCTGTTTTGCTATTCTACTTTATCTGAACCGGTTCTAGGCCAGAGATCCCATAAGAATCCCCCTGTTGGCCGGAGTTTGGACCATTACTAAAATCTGACATCAACAGAAATCATTTATTCACTAATTTAAATCCAAGAGTCCATAGTAGATTTTTAATGTATACAAAATTATCAGGGAAAGTCCAGAAGTAAACTCACTGAGAGTTTTCATTTATATATCCTTTAAAACTAGCTTTTTTAGATAATGTAGGACTTGAAAAGTCAAACATTCATAAACTATCAACAATGTTTACTCTTTTCTCGCACTCTTTCACATGTTTATAAGACTCAAAAGTTTAGACTCCGCAAACATATGAGGGCAGAGTGAGCAGAGAGTACGTATAGAGATGAGGGAGTAATATTACTCTACAGCTTCCTTGTTCTATTTCAAGAGGAAAAACACTTTATCAAACATTTTCTATATACACAATAAACATGTTGTTGAGATATTTTCTCAATTTATTGTTTTAAGATATCTCATTTAGTTATGGTAATGGATCAGGTTTGGATAGATTCGATCTGACTTGGATCCATCAAAGACCTACTATTCTAAACCTTTTAAAGACCCAAACCAGTTAAGGGCTCAACTAGAAGATCTAACAAAGATATATTTTGAATTAGAAAAATATAATTGTGAATTTTTTTATTGAAGAAGAAAAATATAAAATTATTTTTTATTAATAATCTATAATTGACTTGTTATAGAGTATTTTATTCAAGCAAGTTTGATGAGATACCAAAAAAGATCCAAGACCTATTAGATATTTATTGATTAGACTAAAATCCAAACCATTAAATCATGGGTCTAATTTGGATCTAACTTGTTGGATAAATATTCATTGGTTCAAATATAACCTATTGGACCCAGATATTATTGTTAATCCTAATCTCATTAAATACATATCAAAATCTAATTAAATTCCACATATTGGTCAATTAGATTGACTTTGCTTATACTAATTAACATTAAATCGGAATCTCAATTCCATGTTTTAGTCAAGTAAATTAACATTGCTTAATACTTATAGTAATCCAGAAGACAATGTTTTACATGCATAAATCATAAATTAAGGTATGGAATTTGTCTTTACATTTATATATGATTTATGCAATGAACAATTGAACATGGAATTTCCCTTCAAGGTGAATTATATTGACATTCTTTAAGGATATACTAAAATTATAAAGACATTTCTTGTAATTTTTAAAATACAATTACTTTCCTTCAAGTTATAAAATAGAGGTTTATGTTATGTTTTAATTTAAATACAAGCACTACAGCATTTTTATTCTTTGGCAATATGAAAAAAATTGTTGCCTAAAGTGTGAAAACTATTACTTATAAGAATAGACAACGGTTTTTGACTGTGATCTTATACAACATTACCTATTCTTTTAGACAACAGTTTTTCTGGAGTTTCTGACAATAAATGACAAAACCATTACTTATTATTAGTTTTAGGCAACAATTTTTTTTTGTTTTATTTAGCAACAATTATGGACTATTACGGACTATGGCAATGCTTATTAGGTGTTGTCAACTGAATAAAGTTGTCATATATAATAGGCAATGATTTTTTTTATAAATAAATAACACCTTGCTACATAATAAGCAATGATTTTTTTATAGATAGGCAACACTTATCAACCATTGTCATATATAATAGGCAATAGTTTTTTTATAGATCAGTAACACATTGCTATAGAATAGGCAACAAATTTTTTTTATATAGATAGACAACACTTTGTTATAGAATAGGCAATAATATTTTTTTGAACATCGCATCCGTTCCATAAAAAAAAATTTAATTACTCCAATAGTCAATACATTAATTTGTCCCAAATTTGAAGAAATAAATCCAAATCAATAAGATAATAGAAAAAAGTATTAACTCTAAGTTCAATAGCATAATGGAAATTCAAATTAAAAATCATATTCATTGAAGTTTCTCATCATCAACACCCATATCTAGTAAGTCATTATCACTTTAATTTGCTCCTTCACCACCAACATCATGCTGCATGAATAAATTTAAATGAAATTAAAGAATCAGAAACTAGTTTGGGATATTCTAATAACATGCTAATACTTATGGAAGATTGTGCTGCATGCATAGATTTAAATGAAATTAAATAATTACAAATGCATAATAAGAAGCATTTCATTTAGTAATAAGAAGAAGCATCAATATAAACTCTTGAATTATTCTGGTTACATAG
>JANHAO010012931.1:0-16103 GCA_026873985.1 Saraca asoca | reverse complement strand
ACATGAGAAAAATTGATTCTTACATAATTTCTTAAATTGCATACTACCATTTAGAAAATATTTAAATATGCAAGCAACATCAAAACAATCCATAAAAATTATATACAATAATATATCAAGTAAGAATCATATAGTAAATTTTTCATGTTTAAATAACATCAAATTAATAGTCAAATAAATGAGAAAATAATTAAGTAAAATGTTTTCATTTCTAGGAAAAATCTAGAAAAATCACCAATAAATAGAGTTCGAAGAATGAAGTGCAAGTTGCACCAACATCTGCTGTGATAAACATTCGTTATTGAGGAATGAAGAGGCATTGTTGAAGACATCTTTCATAAAAGATTTTGAATCTTTTAAGTTATGCAGGGATTTATTCTTTGCAATCATCCAAAAAATTTGGGTATCAAGTTCACTTTGTTTTCTTTTCATTTGGATTCTTATTTTACCCACATTTATAAACCATGAAATTTTCAAGGCAATTTGAATATATTTGTCTTAGCCTTTTGGTGTCCATGGAAGTTTTTAAAGCTTTCCATTTCAAGATTCTTTACCTAAGTTCCCCTCTTTTGTGTAAAGGATGAAATAAAAGGAAGTTCATTGCTTTTGCTAAATCCTTTTTTGGGGAAAAGTTCATATGCTATACCTATGCCACTAAGTGTCAGACACTAAAAATTCCAACCATGCATCAAAATTGAAAAAATTTAATAAACACCTTGAGTAAATGAAAGATTCTTATTCTATCAAAACATATACATGAAAATTTAAAAAAGGAATCATGTCTTTCATAAGTAGGCCCTTGCATATCTTTTAGTCTATCACTCTCTTAATGAAATAAAATCTTTATTTACTCAAAGAGCATGTTAGAATCACTCAACAAAATTTTGGCCAAAGTTTGGTTATGTTTGGGGGTGTTTTTAGCTGTGACAACTTCTTCTCTAACTCAATTATAATTTTGGTGTCCATAAAGAAAATAGTCCAAATCAATAATTTTTGTCTTAGCTCGTGTGTTAAGGCTTGACCAAGTGTCATGGGTGACAACTTTTTAGCAGAAACTATGTGGCACATGATGCCAACTCTTGGCCAACATGCCAGCCTTCCCATAAATTTAAGCCATACTTGAATAGATATTTAGGGGATTAAAGATTTTATTGTCCATACAACCAAAATCCTATGTGCAACATGAGTATGTAGTCAAAGCAGTAGTGCATATCGAGTCTCAAAGAATATGCCACACAAGAAGCCTCTATTGTATATTAAGAAGAGACTTTTTAAAAATAAGAAGAGGGATAACCTTATTTTATTAATATATGCCATATTACATAGTTTTGAGTGTGTAAGGGAAGTATCTCTAAGCTTCATGCTCTATTCCCTAGCTCGAGTCATAGTGCCCACCAAGTCACCAGCTCGCCTCCCTTAAAGAGCATTCTAAGCAAAAGTCTGATCGACAAAAGCAGATATACTTTTTCCTAGTTAACATAAGGACTTTTCTCCTAGCTCTTAAGGGTTCTAATGCACCATATCATATGGAGGTAAAGATAAAAATGTAAGGATCACAACCATGTACTTTTCTACTCATATTGGACAATTGGTTGATCCTAAAAAAACACAAATACCCCCAAAATAGGAAAAATATGAAAAAAATAATCTACAAGTACATTTGATCCCAAATTTGCACCTTGCACCAAATTTTGTCCAAAATCGAGCACATTTGCCTATTAAATTGCTTCATAAGGCCGACTTGTGACATTCTTCCCCACTTCAAATGTCAATGCCCTTATTGACGCCTCAATAGCTTCCAAGAAGGTTTCTCTTTTCAAGTGCTAGCTTCTTGAATCTTCATGTAATTCTTCAGCCTGTTCCACTCGGACTACTTTTTCAACTGCTTTGCTTATCTCTTTGAGCTAATATCATTCAAGAGGCTTTGATGAATGATACCCTCAACCTGACATAGTTTTCAAGATTGTCATTAATCTGCTGCTCCTTAACTCTTCCTTAGACTTCTTCTTGGCTTTGTCTCCTTGAACTTACACCGTTGCACATTTGTTTTCCCTTCACAATTTTGGCTAGTTGCCTTTGTAACTTCAATGTTTTTAATGATGCTGTCTCTGTAAATTTTATATTCTACCTTTATAGACTTTGCATTGTACCTATGTAGACTTAACTTTTTGGTCCCAACACAAGTTCACGTATCATTGTCTCTATAGCTCTCCCAGCTCTATAGCCTTTGCAACTTTACCTGTCCAATTGCCTCTGTAGCATTTAGATTGTTACCTCTGTAATTTATGCTTGCCTCACTACCTCTATAGCTTGTAATACATTATCCTTGCACAATTCTTAATTTGACTTATTGTCTCCGTACAGCTCTCGATTCCACTCACTATCTTTGTAGTTCTAAATTTGACTTGCTATCTCTGTATAGCTCTTGATTTAACTCGCTACTTGTGTAGCTTTCGATTTGACTCATTACCTCTATAGCATAAGTGTGTGCTACTACTATAGCTTGTACATCTATTTGGTATTTTGGATCTCTACTGACAGTTAACCCCACATTCTAATGTCCCATACCATCAATGTGAGAGATGCAAGTCTCATATCTTGTTCAAGTTTAAGTCCCATACCTTGCACGCAAAACATGGCCTGCTTGTAATTTCTATACCTTGCTTACAAGTTTGGTCACGTTGGGTTCGATCAATCCACTATGCTTCCATTATGCAACTTTCACACTCGATTAGATCCTCATGACCCTATCTAAATTGACACCTTCATGGTATCGACCATCACAATTTATTAGAAGTTAATGTTATCTAGCACCATGGTCCTCATGACCCTTCCTAAGTTTGTACACTCAAGTGCTATCTCTTTGAATATAGTACTGGCTCATCTTTCATGACCTTCATAGCCACTTACTAGTATCATTACCCTCATAGCAACTTCTTGGATAATCAGTGCCTTCTCTCTTGGTATTTCTCGAGTAACATTCCTCCTCTAAAGACTCCTTTTTCGAGCATATCCTCATGATGGCTCCCCCACATCAACAGCTTTGATAAGGGTTGAGCATCCTTCACTTGAGCTTAAGTTTCACTTTTCCTGTACACTAGTAATTGTGAATCTCATTGTCATTGTCTCAAAGTCTATCTTATGATTATGTAGTGCTAGTCTGTTATACCTCGAGGTCATTACCATTACTTTACTAAGCAACTATGTAGCTCTAGCTCACTATTTAGGTATCATTACTCTTGCATCCATAGATTGTGTACAATGGATCTCTCCTAAATCATCTCATTCCCCTCCGGGCTTGCTCCTACAAGTAAAATTCATGCCTTCTGACATGAATTTGGACTCCTTTAATAAGATTTATCCACTCAACACATCAGAAAAGATGTGCCATTCTCTATCTTGCAGGATATGTCTACTGTCTGTTGTGGCCATGCTTTCTCAAGCATAGTCATGCTTCACTGACAACTAATATGTCCCCCATGGACATGGTCAAGCTTTCTCTGCAAGACCAAGGCTTCTCTTGGCGCTTCCTTTCCTTCTGCTAAATAGGCCATCAATTCACTCACTTTCTTGAGTGGTTTTGCATTCCCTTGAATGTATACTATGAATGAGCACATAATTAATGTCTTGTGCTATACAATAAGTCCACTAACATCAGTGCTTGCTAGCACTCGATACACTATTAACGTTTCCTCAAATGCAATATCTTACACATTAGCCATTGAATTGCTCCAACGTCTTGCACCCTCTTGATTAAGTCCTTAGTAACATCTCTTAGCTATTTCCCACGAGTGTCTGCTGACCAACAAACTTCATATGCTTTTGACAAGCCAAATCTACCCCAATCATGGCCTACTCGATCCACTTTGTAGCACAACTAGGCTTTGATACCAATTGTCATGGGCCGATACCTCTCTAATTGAAATCGTGCGGTACATGATGCCAACTCTTGTCTAATATGCCAGCCTTCCCATAAATTTGAGCCATACTTGGATAGATATTAAGGACATTAAGGGTTTTATCATCCATACAACCAAAATCCTATGCGTAACTTGTCCACAAGCCAACATGAGTGTGTAGTCAAAGCATTACCGCATATCAAGTCTCAAAGAATGTGCCATACAAGAAGCCTTTAGTGTACATTGAGAAGGGACTTTTAAAAAATAGGAGATAGACAACTCCATTTTATTAATATATGCTTTATTGCATAATTTTGAGTGTGTAAGAGGAGTATCTCTAAGCTCCATACTCTGTTTCCTAGCTTGAGTCACAGTGCCCACCAACTCGCCCTTGTTAAAGAACATTCTAAGCAAAAGCCTTGTCAATAAAAGTAGACATACTTTTTCTCAGTTAATATAAGGACTTTTCTCCTAACTCTTAAGAGTTCTAATGTGCCATCTCATATGGATACAAAGATAAAAATGTAAGGATCACAACCATGTACTTTTCTTACTCATAATGAACAAACGATCGATGCTAAAAAGATACAAATATCCAAAAAATGGCAAAAATATAGAAAAATAATCTACAAATGCATTTGCTCCCAAATTTCCACCACAAGGCCTCATCTTTATACTTGATTTTTATGCCGAATTTTCTCCAAGACCAAACACATTTACCTGTCGAATCGGTAATGTTGAATCGGTTTACAAGGCCGACTTGTGACAGAAGAATATGAATTAGTTCAATGGCAGGTAATTTCAAAGACTCATAATGCTAATCCTTTAATTTGGGAGACAATTAAGTCATCATATCCTAACATGAGGGACTAAATGATTAATTTTTTTTAAATAAAAAAAAAGTTAGTAGATATTTAACAATTTAAAAAAAAAATCTCTTTATGTAAGAGCCTTTCCTCCTTTGAGTAGGAGCTTTCCTTGAGTATAGCTCTTTCTTTCTCCTTCACATCCCTTTTATTCATGATTATGTATTTTTCTTCTTCTTCTTCTCATTTGCTCTTCCTTCTTCCTCCCTTGTCTTTGTTTTATCCTTAACCTCTTGTTTTGCTTTTCTCTCCTTTTTTTTTTTTTTTTTGCTTTTCCTTTAAGAAGATTCAGAGAGGATTTAGTACCATGGTTTCTTCCTTTCCTTCAACCTTTTTCTTCTTTTATTGTTGTTTCTCCTACTTCTCCTTCCTTTGCCCTTCTTTGTTGTGTCTCCATGTTGGGTCTCACACTTTCGTGTTCAACTTTCTAGACCAAGACACATTTTTTTTTTTAGGAAGCTCCTTGGAATGTCATGGGTGCTCTTGTTTGCCTAATATCTGGCAACCCCATCTTGCTATTAAAGACTTGAATTTTTCAAAATCTCCCTTTTGGGTCCAAGTTCATAATCCTCCTTTTCAATTCCTTAATGCTAGGGATGCTACATTTATTGGTACTAAACTTGGTGAGGTTTTGGCAGTTGATAACCTTATGTCTAAGAACTCCTCTATTACTGGGATATTAAGAGTTTGGGTTATTGTGGATATTACTAAACCCCTTTGTACAGGTTTTTGGGTTTCTTGAGACAACGATCCTAGAGTTAGGGCTAGTTTTAAATATCAGAAAATTCAAGATTTTTGTTACAAAAGTGGAATTATCGGTCATGATCAGAAACTCAATCCCAAGCCAAAAACTATGGCCATTTTTGATCCAATAATTCATTTTTATTGGCCAAAACTGGTTGCTGAATCCTTTGGGATATCTCTAATTCCAGCCACTCTCCTGATTCGAGCATTGATCACTCAATGCCAAATAAGGTTGGGCTGCTGCTTGAAGTTAGAATATGACTGTTGAGAAATTGGTGCTACACTGAACCAGTTGCAGTCGACGCATAAGGTCATTAATGATGCTAGCAGTGGGGTGCAAATCTTTCACGTGGCCACCCATATGGTCCGAAGTACTAATTTAAGAGATTTGTGGGATCGTCTATTGCGACGGACCTGGAGAAAATTCAATTTTCTTCTTATCCTTTGAATCTTGATTAATTTGGTTGGATTGTGTTGTCTTCCGGTAGAATCCAACCGGGCTAAACCTTAGGAATTTTTCTACTCTGGCTATTGTTAAAGAGGACATTGGACTAAATAATTCATATAACAAATATACAAAAAATTATAATTTTATCAATTAAAATTGCATTAAAAAGCTTTTAAAAACTTATCTCATTTTTATATAAAGTTATGAGTTTTATTGAAAAATTGTGAAAAGTGTAAGAAAATTTCACAAAAATTGCAAGAATGCATGTCGGTTCGAAAATTTTGCGTATGCACTGAAGTTTAACTCAAAATAATTTAAAAGTAGGTAATTAGACATTTTTAATTTGTAAAATATTAATTTTATGTTTATTGATATTTTTCTTATAAACTTTCACTTATTATATACAGAACATAAAACTTGATACTAACATATCTCATTAATATACTATTAATTATTCTTATATCTGTAAGGTCATAAAAAAATTGTTTAAACACATTTCTATAAGTAAAATTTTTTAATTATTCTATCATTTTTTAAATGTGTTATTTTTCTATTAAGTGATAAAAAGTCTCACAGTGACATAAATCAAATTTAAACCTTTTGACAATATTCACTAAAAAAAGTATTTATCAAAATTTGTAATAAACTCAAACACTATTTCATGCATGAAACAAAGTCCGTCAATTTCTTATAATATTATTTTATGAGAGAGAATTAATTAACACATGATTTATTTATAGAAAAATTTCCCAATTTTACGTAAAGACTCAAAAAATAAAACTAGCGTGTATGAAGAAGCTAATTTTTCTTTTAAAAATATAAATACATTGTATTATAGTTATATTTAAAAGAGTAATGCTATAATCTTTTGATTCAACCATTACATCCATGAATGAATGTCTCCTTTAATTTCTTGAGTTAATTTCCAAGAAATTTGTTCATATAAATACCCACTTACCACTAAGAATTTAAATTGCAGATTACCGTCGTAATAATATGTATGAATCATATTCTGATTGAATTTGAATTTTATAAACCGTTAATTGTTCATAATTTTCTGTAATACAACAATAATTTAAATTCCTAAGAGTAAACATCACAAACAATCTGCTCACAAAACCGGCAAAACATTTTATTGGTTTCCGGTGACGGAGCAAGGAATTTTGTTTTGAGGCGCTGATGTTAAAGGGATAAAATTTGGTTTCGATGTAAACTAAAAAGGCTAAAATTGTTATTAAAATATATGATTTTTTAAATAATTTTGATGGAAGAAATCCTAATTGGTTTTAATAAAATTTATATATAAAAGGATTATAAAATATTAGACAAAATAACTGAAGTTTATTTATGAGCGTTATAACATGCAAATTATTTGGACTTTTATTTAAAAAAAAGGTTTTAATGAAAATCCATAAAATTTATAAAATGATAATTATTTTATTAAATTGTTGGTATGTATAAGTACTTTTTTTGGGCATATATACAAGTTTTATTATTAAAATTTAGGATAATAAATTATAACGGATAGCAAGTAAATGATAAGAATAGTGCAGTTGTATCATTTTTATAATGTAAAAAATTGTAAGCGAAGTTTTTTTTTTCCCCTCCAAATTACAATATAATAAAAGAGTTCTTATTTCACAATAGGAGAAAAAAAAATCAAAGTATAAAATATTAAAACATTTTAATTATATAAGAATTTTGGATCTTATATATTGCATTTGTATTTTTATTATTTTAGAGTTCATTTTTACACCATATAATTTTTTTCAGCATAACTAAATTTATAAGTGTATGTTTAAAATTTTACAGTACGGGCTACCCCCAGTCCTCTGGCTCTGCCATGGTTTCCCTATGAAACCAAATTACTTGTTGTAAGTTAAATACTTCACTTCATTCTTGTTTGTGCCAGGCTTCTGCTTATCTTTTCCATTTCTTTTCTCCATTTCCTTTACATAAGATTCATATGCTCTGATCTGATCACTCCTCGAGTTTGACTCAACAGTTAGGTAACAATTTTGTTTCTTATAAAATTCCAAATCCTTCTGTGTTCCTTCGCTTTCTCTTTAAAACTGTTCAACTTTTCAATCACTATTCTGGTTTGCTCAGATTGATTGGCAAGTTGAGTCTTCAAGGAACCCACCTTTTCTTTCATTCATTTCTCGCAAGTTTTGTCATTTCCCATTGCCTTCTTGCAAGTTTTGAAGGTTACTATGTTAGAATAAAATTTAATATATATGGGGCTACACATGTAAACATTAAAATGTAAAATATATGGCCATTGTTTAATGAGTCTGGTCTAATTTAGAAATAAAGGTTAAGGCTTAAGGAGTAATTTTGTCATGGAATTAATGTGTAGAGACTATAAAGTAATTTCTAATTTGATGAGGGGCCAAATTAGAAAAAAATAAAATTATATCATTATATAAAAGAACTTAATCCCCATTTGAAACAATACTTCAATTCTCTTGAAATCCCTTCATTAAAGAATAAAAACTGAGGATTGTTTTCAAGTGGAAGATCAAGCCATCCCAATCTGCTTAATCAATAGATCAAGATACGCTTCCGCTTATTTCTTTTTTTTCTTTTCTCATAGATTCAACGTGAGTATAGAAACATATTTAGGATTTGATTAATATTAAAATTATGTAACATGATTTAAGATTGAAATTTCTGATAATTTCGTGCATGTTATATTTATGATTTGATCAAATCTCCAACATACTATAGTGCTCTTTGTCAAGATTCTAATTTTAAATGTCTTCCTTCAGGCATTTCTCTTTTTCCAAATTTAAAACATGGGTTATGCTTGGTATACCTTTCAAAATATATATATATATATAGGTATTAATTGCAAGTTTTTACATGAAATCTTATAATTTTTGTTATTAAAAGTTACAACATTTTCCTAAAAATTAAAAAAATTTTAAAATTTTTTTGTTGTAATTTTGAATGATGAAATTGTAACTTTTATGTATTTATTGCACGCAAAATTCATATACACTTATAACTTTTTATGTTATATAAAAAATTGTAAGCTTTATAATTCTTGTATTAAACTTTTATTAAAATTCATAAAATTTCCCGAGGTATACCCTAACAACAATTATATATCCTAAGAAAATTCCTTTATGAAACTCGTATAAACCCTAAAAAAATGGGTATCATGAAAATTTGTTCTCTCATTTCATAATACTTAATACGAAGAATATCTAATAAACTTAGTAGTATGCTATACATGGGCTATGTGGAAATGAATGAATCAAGAGAACAAGATTAAGGCAAAGATTAATTAAAGGCACCTAATGTTGAGTAAAATTTAGAGTACACAATTGTAAACTTACTAATTGTTATATGGATTTTTTGGAAGTGTGTTTTGGACTGGTTAAGATCCGTTAGAAGGCCCAGTTGGTTTGGTGGAAGTCCAAGTCAGAATTGGATGTCATCAAGCGAGAACTCAAGATCATCGAGTGTGAGCTGGAGACATCTCGCATTCGCTCAAGTGGAAGAGCACATCTTGTTGAGGAAAACCCCGACCCCTCAGCGAGGAGCCCATGACCTTCAGAAGGGCAATCAGATGCATATGACAAGGCCAGTCAGAACTACCACCTTAATTGACTCCTAACTCGCCCACTAGCAACGGCTACCTGTACAGAACCTAGTCAGCAACCCGATGCATCCATTCCTTGCTGACAACTCAGGCTCCAAACTTACACATCAGCTTCCCAGGAATTTGACAATGATTTGCCTAGCATTAATTATTCGGCGCCAAGCATTAAATGACTGGAATAGTGGAAGTATTCATTTCACTGCTTATGAAATTACACTTATAACCCTCTTCCCTTCTATAAATAGAAAGGGGGAGGCCATCATATAGAAAGAGGAAGATACATACATGCAGAAACTTTGTCAAAATAGAGAGTAAGCATTGTTCATTGAGAGAATATTCCATTGTTGTATACATATTCTATAAAATCGATCTCCCTAGAGACAATAAAAAAACTTAATGTGGACATAAAGGCTAAACTGGCTTTAGCCGAATCATGATAAACTCCCGGTGTCACTACTTCTTCTTTTCCTTCACTATTTTCCTTTACTGCTTCTCTGCCATATTAAGCTTGTAGTGAGGGGTAACATTGAACATAACTGGTTGACCAAATTTTGGTGTCAATATTTTGGCACTAGAAGGAGGGCCCCCACTACATACTCTTCATTTTCACCTTTTGATAAACTGTTTCGAGCACGATGGCAAGAGGACAGGCTACCAGGAGTACGAGAGTTCTAACTAGCCAACCTGAAGGTCAGACACAACAACAGGATGCAGTTGCTCCCACGATGGGTGCCAACACCGGCACAGATTCCTTTGCTCAACACCAACATGTAGCTTACGAGGCTGACGAGATTCAGGCTTGGCGACAATGCCAAGAGGCACTTGACCAGCGCCAGGAAGCGCTGGAAAACAAGATGAAAGAACTGGCCAATATGGTTAGAATGTTGGCTCAAATGTGTGCCCAAGGCACTCGAAGACAGGATGGAGTGGTTGCACCTGAAGGTGAACGTCACCCTTCAGGGCCTCAACATGAAGAATAGACTAGAGTCGGGCACTGTTGAATTAGCTCGTTGCACTCGTCCAACTCGCAACTGAGGTCTGAAGTACACCAGGATCAAGAGGATAGGGAAGATGATTCCCAATGTGAAAGCTGACACAAGAGCGAGAGCTCGCATGAAACCAATAGTGAGCAAGAGACTGATCGTGTCTTGTCTGATAACGGGTGTGATGAGAAGCACAGAACTTCAAACCGATATTCTCATAGCCAGTGAGAAGAGAAGAGTAGAAAGACCTCCAGCCAACGGTCCAAGTCTTGAGACCTGATGGTCGAAGAACTGTTCCAGAGGATGGAAGAACTGGAGAAGAACTTCGCACCCTAGGGGAACCGGGTATCACTTGAGGAGAGAACTCCACTCTCGTGCTAGATTGAGACAAAGCCACTCTCTCGTAGGTTCAAGATTCCGAAGATCCCCCTCTACAATGGGGATAGTGACCCTTATAGCCACCTGGACACATTTGATGTCCAAATGGACCTGCAAACACCCAACCCATTGGTGAAATGCCAAGCCTTTTCGGCAACTCTTGAAGAAATACCATGGGCATGGTTTAGAAGTCTCCCAGTCTGTAGCATAAGCAGTTGGGAGGAGTGCCAAAGTAAGTTCCTTAACCAGTACAGAGCGCTAAAAAGATAGCTCACCCCTTCCTGCCACTTGATCATGATTTTTCAACGTAAAGACGAATCTCTAAAGGACTACATCGCCAGGTTTTGGTAAGAAGTAAGCAATGTGGACAATTCATCCGATAAGAGCATTCTCACAGCGATATCGGCTAAGCTCTGAAAGGATGAAAAATTATATGAGGACATATATAAGTCCCTGTCAAGAGCCTTAGTGAATTTTATGAGTGAGCCACCAAGGAAATCCAGCGGGAGGAAACCTTTAGGCTGAAGAAGCTAAACAAGAAAGAAGAAACTAGTACCTCCAATTAAGGTAGGAAACAAAATGGAGGCGAGAATAGCAAGGACAGCCAGAAGGGGGGTTTTGGAGGTTGAAATACAAAGAAGGCTCAGGGTAAACAATCCTAGTACCAATGCTGATACGATACTTACACCATCCTGTCGAACGCACCAGACAGAATCTATGTGACCGAGAGGGATAATGAAGATTTTGATAGACCTAGGCCGATGAAGACCCACATTGAGAAGAGAAACTACAATAAGTTTTGTTCCTATCACAGTGAGGTCGGGCACAACATATCAGAATATTGGGCGTTGAAAGATGCCATTAAAGACCTCATTAAAAGGGGCCACCTGAGAGACTACGTGGTGAGATCCTAAGGCTAGCGACCCCCACATCCCCATCAACCTATGCTGCAATGCCATCGAACTTCTGAGCATGAGAAAATGCCATCCATAAGGACCATTTTTATCATACACGGTAGGTCTCATATCACCGACACCTTAAATCGATCACGCGATCATTATATGTAAGCAGTGGGCCGTGTCCTTCTGACGAGTCATGTGGAGCATGAGAGACTCGCCAAGAAGGCTAAGATATCCTTTGAAAGCATTTCCTTCATAGAAGAGGACACGTAAGGGGTCCATTATCCCCATAACGACGCCATAGTCATCTGGACAAAAATTGGCAATGCTAACATAAGTAGGATCATGGTGGATATTAGGAATTCCATGAATGTAATGTATAAAGGGTGCTTTGACTAGATAAGCATGAATAGGGATCAACTGAACCCATCACCTGAACCCCTCTATGGCTTCATTGGAGACAGAATACTCCCAATAAGATGGAATGTGCTCGTACTTACTCTGGGAGATCATGATAGACAAGTAACCATCATGATAGACTTCTTGATTATAGATTATCCTTTGGCAATGTGGTATTGGGATGACTTGTCATAAATGACTTCAACATGGTAATGTCAACCAGGATGTTAACTATCAAGTTCCAAACCTCAGGTGGAATTGGGTGCCTGCCTAGAGAGTAATAAGTAGCCTGGCCCTATTATGAAGAGGCAGTTAAACTTGGGGTCCAAGGAAAGAAGGTAAACATTGTGTCCGGGGGAGAGCCACAAGCGACAAGCAAGAACGGGGTCAGCCACAACCTAGACCCTCGAGAGGTAGATGCTGAACGAGCCACCGGGCCAGTCGAGGAGCTGAAAAATGTACGGGTTAGTGAGGCAGATGAACAAAGATGCCTCAAGTTAAGGAAATGCCTATCACCTAACATAAAGGTACAACTAATAAGTTTTCTCAGAGCAAACACTAATGTTTTCGCCTGGAACCACAAAGCTATGGAGGGAATCGACATGAACATAATGTCACGTCGACTAAACATTAATCCCTAGGCCAAGCCAGTTTGCCAAAAGAAAAGACCAATGACTCCCAAACGATATGAGGCACTTAAAGAAGAGGTGGACAGGCTCCTAGCAAATAACTTCATTCGTGAGGCATGATACTCCACTTGGGTGGCAAACCTCGTACTTGTCAAAAAGAAGAATGGGAAGTGGAGATCACGTATTGATTTCACTGATCTTAATAAGGCATGCCCTAAAGACAGTTTCCCTTTACTAAGACCAACTATTGGATGCCATAACCAAACATGAATTGCTCAGCCTCATGGATGCCTACTCGAGGTACAACCAGATTCTGATGGTCGCACAGGATGAAGAACATACCTTATTCATCATTGACCGTGAGCTATATTATTACAAAGTGATGCCTTTCAAACTTAAGAATGCGGGGGCAACCTATCAGTGGTTGGTAAACATGATGTTCTAAGAACAAATTAACAAAACTATAGAGGTATATGTAGACAACATGCTGGTGAAATCCAAATAGCTTGTCGATCATGTCTGTGACCTTGACGATATGTTCTAGACCTTGAAAAGGTATCAGATGAAGCTTAATCCACATAAGTGTGCATTTAGAGTAGCCTCGGCTAAATTCCTCAGCTTTATAGTGAACAATAGAAGGATTGAAGCGAACCCAAAAAAAATCAAGGCACTGCTTGGTATGCATTTTTCCACAGGACCAAAAGATGTCTAGAGCCTGAACTGCCAAATCCCTGCGCTCAGTAGGTTTATTTCCAAGGCAATAGACAAGTGCATCCTCTTCTTCGACGTCCTTAAGAGGGCAAAGAGGTTCGAGTGGACCCTCGAATATGAGATCGCGTTCCAAGAGCTTAAGACGTAACTCGGGCAAGCACCTCTCTTTTCCAAACTAAAAAAGGGCAAAAGATTATTGATGTACTTAGGTGTATCTCAGCATGCCTTAAGCACAACACTTACACGAGAAGAGAGAGGAATTCAACTCCCCATCTACTATGTGAGCAAAAGACTGTTGGATGTCGAGACAAGATATTCGCCCATGAAGAAGCTCGTCTACTACCTAGTTATTACCTCAAGGAAGCTATGGCCCTATTTTTAAGCCCACAGTATCAGGGTATTCACTCAGTACCCACTATGACAAGTCCTACAAAAGATAGATGCCTTGGGATGATTACTTAAATGGGAGATTGAACTCGCATAGTTTGACATTGAATACAAGCCCAGAGTGGCTATCAAAGGCTAAGCACTGGCTGATTTCATTGCCAAATTCACAGGCTTTTTACAAAATGAGGTGGAAGTCCCTGAGGCCCCATGGTGGGAGCTATTTGTTAATGGATCATCCCGTGATCAAAAGGCCGGAGCAAGAATGCTTCTTATTAGTTTAGAAGGACATAAGGTCTTCAGCACCTTGAGGTTTGGTTTTCAAGCCACAAACAATGAAGTTGAATATGAAGCTTTATTGGCAAGCTTACGATTAGCCAAAGAGTTGCACGCTGAGAAAATAAAGATTTACAACGACTCGCAGTTAATTATTTGTCAAATAAGAGGTGAATTCCAAGCACGGGGGGAGAAAATGATGAGGTATCTCCAGAAGGTCTGTGAGTCGTTAGGCTCCTTCCAACAGTTTGAGATCACGCAAATCTCGCGAGCCCAGAACGTGCATGCAAATACTTCAGCTCACCTGTCTACCACTAACAATCCAGACCTTATTGGAGCGGTCCTTGTAAAGCTCTTTCCATCCCTGAGTATTGAACAAGGAGATGTCATCATGACAATCACCGAAATGCTTAACTCTTGGATGAATTCAGTCATAGACCACCTACAGAATGAGGAATTACCAAAAAATAGACTCGAGGCATGACGCTTACGGGCTCGAGTAGCCAAATATTGCATCTATGGTGATACACTCTATAAGAGGGGGTTCACGACCCCACTTTTAAGGTGCATAGATGGCAAAGACTGTAGTACCATCTTGGAGGAGATTCATTCAGGGCATTGTGGAAATCACGCTAGGGGGTTCTCCTTGGCATAGAAAGCCCTTCAACAGAGATTCTACTAGTTGACAATGAAGCAAGATGCTATCAATCTCGTCAAAAGGTATGACAAGTGTCAGAGGTTCTCGAAAGTGCCACGAGCCTCACCAGCCTACTTGAAACAGATGACAAGTCCATGGCCATTTGTAATTTGGGGGATAAATCTTATCGGACCACTTTCTAAGGCACGGAGAAACTGTAAATATGCAATAGTAGTGGTAGACTATTTCACCAAATGGACAGAGGCAAAAGAACTCATTGAAATCTCATCTTTCAGGGTTAAGAAGTTTATTTGGAACAACATCATTTATAGGTTCGAGGTCTCTCAGTAGATCATTACTGATAATGGGACTCGGTTCGCTAGCGAGTAGTTTATTAAGTTCTGCGAAGACCTTAAGATTATCAAAAGCTTCACTGCTGTAGACCACCCATAAGCCAACATGCAAGTAGAAGCCATCAACAAGATCATCAAGAAGATCTTGAGGACCAAGTTAGAGGCAAAAAAGGGGGCCTCGGTGGATGAATTATAATCAATACTATGGGCCTATAGGACCATGCCAAATAGCTCTACTGGAGAATCCCTCTTCTCTTTGGTATACAGATGTGAGACAATGATTCCTATAAAGCTTGAAGTCGCTACACAGAGAAGAATCGCCTTTAACCCAAAAAATAACAACTAACTGCTCACTATGAACCTAGACCTCCTGGAAGAAGCACGAGAAAAAGTTAGCTTTAGGACTGCAGCCTATCAGTGACGCATAGTGAGATATTATAACTGCAGGGTGTAAGCTCAAAAATTCAAACCTAGAAATCTTGTTTTGCGTCTCATCATCCCCAAAGCCTACAAACCCAACAAGAGAACCTTAGGACCAAGCTGGGAAGGTCCATATATCGTCAAAAGGATCATGAATGATGGAACCTACCATTTGGAAGACAAGAACGGAGCAGAATTCCCCCATATTTGGAATGCTGAGCACCTCCACCATTATTATCAATAAATGCCTTGGTATTTTATATTGATTAATTGTATATATGAATGTAATTCTTCAGATTCTTTGAAATAAGAAGACATATTTTTTATGTTAAGTTATATGTTGTATAAGTCAACAAAAGTGTACATGTTGAACTATTATCTAAGCATGAGTAAAAGAAAATCACGGTCAGTCATGTACCAAAGCAATAGATGTAGGAAGAAGCTTGGCTTCATCATAAAATTGTGCA
>JANHAO010012930.1:0-16111 GCA_026873985.1 Saraca asoca | reverse complement strand
CTTTATTTCTAAATTAGACCACTTTATTTAGGCTTATTAAATAATGGCCATACATTTTAATGTTTACATGTGCGGCCCCATATATGTTGAATTTTATTCTAACAATCTATACTTAATTAATGGAGAGTTTTTGCTACTACTTGAATTAAGTACAAGTCTTGAATTTGTTCAAGTCCTGTATTTTGAGACAGATGAGTGATATTTCAACTTCAACGTGGAAATATTAATTTCTAGTTACAATGTACTATATAATTCTCGTTCTACTTCTTATTTTTTTTGATAAATTAAAAAATTATTTTTAAATATTAGGATTCATTTAGTTATAATGTTAAAATAATTATTTGTCAAAATATAATAAGTAAGAGCATAATAAGATTTAAAAAATTTTCCTCAACCTCATACATGTCAAGAAAAAAAGACTTTGGAAGAAAATGTGTCCGTGTAGTGCAAATGAAAGATCTTTCCTTTTCTCCTAAACATCTATGAATTGTTTAATTAGATGGAATGAAATAGGGAAATAAAATGGAAATGGAATGTAATAGAATGACCTAAGAATGAAATAGATATTTTATTTCATTTTTATGTTTGGTACAGTAAAATGATACCCAAATGGAATGAAAAAAGAACAATTAATAATAATAACATCTTTATAAAAAAAATTATTTATTTAATTTAATAAACTAAATTGAATATTTTATTAAATAATATAATATAGTGAAAAATATTTATATGATAAATTAAAAAGTCAATATTTTAAATTCTATCATAAAAATCATAATTAACAAAATTTTTGTATGATGGGATTACAATACATTTCATTTCGTCAATTTTTATTTCACATTAAATTATTTTTATAATAAATAATATTCATTTTAAAAATAATAAGAATTATCATATTTTGAATTTCATTATCCAAATTATAATTTGCAAAATATTCTTATCGAAATTAAGGTATTAAAATTTTACCTTGCTTTATTATTTCCTAATCAGGGATGATATTGAAATCTATGAAAATATAAAGGCTAGTGCAAAAAGGCATCATTCCATCATTCTAATGATAGAATAAAGATTCTATTATTTGATGAAATCGCCGTTATCTAAGGAATGGAGCATTCCCATTCCATAACATCAACTAAACAAATTTTTTGACTATTCCTTTTCCTATTCTCATTCTATTATTCCATTCTATTATCCAACCAAATGTGTTCCTGACAAAAAGGACAAAATGCATCGAGCTCCCTTAAACTTGATGCCAACTAATGATTAGGCTAATCGACTTAGGCCTCGACCAGTCATCCTATTCCTTAATTGGAGAGATGGACAGACTATACAAGGACCTTGAATAACCATCCCTAAATGATCAAATATAGACGGTTAACTAGAATATACACACTTCCACATGGCTACCCCTAGTGGATATCATGTCCCTCCATACATCCTCCTTTGGAGAGAAACCTATAGCTAGGTCTGAGAGTCACACCAAATGAGCATCTAACCCTTGCTATAACCCTTAAGTTTATATCTAAGTTTTACTCACCTTTAGTATTGTTACTTTGAAGTAATTACTTACTTCATTTGGCATCGTTCATGGCCCTTGTGTCACCTATATTTCGTGTAGGCCAGTTGTTTTTACTCATTTTTTATGCCTCGATAAGGGAAAGCCATTGGCATTGATGGAGGAGACTAGAGTTCTTTGCCTCTATCTCGTATGAATCAACTGATTACTTCAGAGGAGGTTGAGCATTCATTGCAGCTTCAGTAGAAGGCCAATTAGATGGAAGTGATGCTTGAGTCAGATGCCTTTGTTGAAAGAATCCAACATTTACAATTAGAGTTGGACCAGTTGCAACACCTCCACTATTGGACAACAACTCACTCTTGACTGCCTTCATTGACACACATAGAAAACCTACCATCTTATGTGCTCATCAATTATCCTCAAACTCATACCTAACCATAGCCAACTTCTCAAATCCATTCTTACACCCATCAAATCTCCTCACAAACACAAATCCAAAGTTCTCGCCACTCACTCTACCCTTGATAAACCACTACAACCTTCTCCTGCATGTCACCCCTAATTATCGATCGAGTTGGCTCCCTGACATTTACCAATTATCAACCCATATATAGTGTGTAACCTTTGATAACCAAACCAATGGTTCATAAGCCATATGGCCTCACACCCTAGAGGATTCCCATTCATTTGTGAATCATATCATGAATACTCCATTACCACCTAGTTTCAAGTCCCTGACTCATTTAAAATCCTATGATGGCATTGCAGACCCATAAGAACATTTGGAGACTTTTTGGGGCATCGGTGCTCCTTTTGGATGCTTTAGATGCTATTATGTACCATGCATTTTCGATAACCTTAAAAAAGGTAAGGTTATATTGGTTTAACACATTTCCCAAGCAACCCATATCCCAATTCAAGCAATTGACAAATGCGTTTATTACCCATTTTGGCACGAGGCTAGCACCAAAAAAGACTTCAACTACGTACCTTATTGAATTTCCAACAAGGAAAATGTGAAACACTCAAGAAATATCTTGCAAGGTTCAATAATCTACCGTTAGAGATTAAAGACTTAAATGAAGGGGTGGCAATCCACTAGTTGATTTTGGGGTTGTAGTCAAGGCACTTTTCTTTGTCATTAGCCAAGTGACTTGTGTCAACTTTGTCAAAACTCCTAAATTGATCAAAAAAATACATCAACAAGGAAGAGAAGGAAACAACTAGGAGGGTGAGGTAAAGGCCTTTAGAGTAAGAAGGCCAAGATTGACCATTTACGAATCATAGACATAGGGAAAGAGCACCACCTCTAATATGACATTAATTAAGGATCGATAAATGGTTTGAAAATGAGTTTTCATTAAAAGATCTCTTTGAGCATTTGAGTGCCAGGGTAACTAAACCTACGTTGAGTTGAGGTTATCATCAATTGCTTAGACAATCCTCTCCTAGCCATTTTAAGAGAGACTAGTGATAAATATAAGACCAAAGCCCAATTTAAACAATTAAGACCCTGTTTGACAGCTTAGCTAAAAGTATTAGGTAAGTTAAACCCTTTATAGCCCTTAACAATCTTATAAATAGCAAGGTACAAATCCCATTTAATAAATTAAATACTTTACTCTCACTAGAAGATTTTCTAACTTTAACATCAAAGGGGCTTTAGCGGCAACAACTACTCAAGCTTTCTTACAGGTGACTTTTGACCACTGCACTCAATAGTTAGGGATTGGAGCATCCATCAATTCTTAAGTAAGGAATCTCAAGGAAGGGTTTTGTATCCTAAGACTTTCTAAAGACTTTTCAAGAGCCTATTGACTCTTAGGGAACTAGTGGATTGTGACCGCATTGTTTGTAAGCAACAAAGAGTGAATGTACTCCTTGAAGCAAAGTTTCTTTGGGGAGTCACCATAAATATTGTGTTTATGCTTCTCTTCCCTATCTCTTTTATTTTCCATTATTTAATTTTCTTTCACCAATTTGGTCATCTTTACTTCTTAATGCTTAAAAATATTTTTCTAAAAACATCCAAAAAAGTGTTAAAATCCAATTCACCCCTCTTATATTGGCTTATAAAGCTACAATCTTCCCATTATTGTTTCTAGTGCCACTATTCTTAACCTATAAACATCACAAATTTTAGTTATAATCAAAGTGTATGCAAGTTCTGCAATAATTAAAAAAAAAAAGAAATTTCATCATTGTTCCTCATTTAATTTTTGGCCTAATTACAATTTTGATCTCTCTATTTTACAAATTGATCGCATTTGGTCCTTTTAAAATGAAATATTCTATTTTGGTCCCCTTAATATATAAGTTAGTTCTAAATTAATAACTTTTGTCAAATTTAAGATTGAAAATCTTAATTAGCATGCAAATCTTCAACAAGATTTCAAGCTAACAATCACCAGGAGCAAAATTAGGGAAACCAATCTTGTTACATAAAAAAACATGCAAATCATATAACTTATCTAACTTGTTAGTAAAAAAGTGCAAAAAAAAAAATAATAAATGTGAAAATCACCTTGGTTTGGCCATTAACAACTAATTTTCCTGCCATTGATTACAAACTTGGAATTCACTTCGATCCCTATGTGCCAATTAGAATTTTCAATCTTTAATTTGATTAAATTTATTAATGTGGACCAAATATGATCTAACTTGTATATATAATGGACCTAAATAAAATATTATTTTTAAGCAGACCAAGTGAGATCAATTTGTATATTAAAAGGATCAAAATTACAATTAAGCCTTAATTTTATAAATTGAAAGGAAAAATAGATTTACTTAGAGTGATATATCCATAAGTTCAAATTGGTGGAGTCTGATTAGAAGAATGAGGGCTATGAACTCCAAAAATTGCTAAAGTTAGATACAAAGGCCTACATCTTTCAGTTGAGTAATATGTTGCTACTTGTTAAGTCTTGAAAAATTGTCATGACCTAAATTCCTGGCTATAACTAGTGTGAATATCAATCCTCAATTAATAATCACCAGCCTTTAAGCTATTTCTATTTTCCATTACTACTCATATTTGTTTCAATATTCCCTTCTTATATTTACTTAAATTCATTTAATTAGTTAAGAAATCATAAACTTATAGGAAAGAAAGGAAACTTATTGAAATATACACATACTTTTATAATATACAAGGAGATTGCCAACTAAGGCACTTGCCTATTAAAACATCTATTTTAAAGGATTTTCAACAAATTCTCAAAATCACTTATATAGACAACTAGCTAGCCCTAAGATTCATTCTCCTGCACTACCCCACATGTCCTCACAAGGGTAAGGCAAAACAAAAGGTAGTTCAACCTATTACTTGTTAAAGAACCAAAAAGGTATGGGTTCAATTGACTATGCCTTCTAGGAATTCGATGGCCTTACTATTTATAGGTTTTCAAAAGATTAGCAAAATATGTAGATGGATGATAGATCCCCTAAGAATCAAACTATCCCATGGCCATCATTAACAAGACATTAGGGGGTTGTAAGGGAATAATATCTACTTCATGCAAAACTTCGCAACAAGCTAGGTTTAGGATTATGATGTAGTAAATCCTAATCTCATACAATCCTAAGGGACTATCTACTATGGTGGTAAATACATCAGTAGTGATTTCTATAGGATCGTTATCCATCCCTAGTTTTCAAAGGATGGAATAGTAGTAATATCTTAAGAATCTAAAAAATAATCTACGGAAGAGTAGGTTTGGGGCTCAGTGAGATAATCCACACCAAACTTATAGATTTCAGGTCACATTATTATATCATATTTCAGTGTTTCTCAAAGTAATATCAGTTCAAGTGAATAAAACAAACAATCAAGATGAAGACCCTCCTTATTACTCCTTTCCACCTTATCCCATATAGTCACTAGCCTTATACCTTCAAATTCCACCTTATCTTGTGCTACTTATCAGAATGCGCTAATCTGGGATTTGATTCATATATCTAATCTCATCTTACCACTCATATCTCATCATCATCATTCATAGTCTCATATCTCATAGGAAATGTTTAAGCTTTCAAATAGTATCATATTTTGTAACAAACTTATCTCATAGTTCACATTTCCATCCTAAATCCTGACCACATATTCCTTGTCACATTATTACAATAATTATTAAGATTATTAATATAACATCAATAAATTAATTCATATTAGCTTATGAGTTGGCTCAATTAGGACTTTTCGATGATTATATTGGAAATGGCTAGAAACTTATAACATCTTAACTTTTTCTAGAATGAAATTTTATAATAAAATTAATTTTTAGAAAAAAAATCTAAAAAGTGTAACTTTGAAAAATTTGAGAATTTGAAACTGTACATTTTGGGAAAATAAGTGTTTAGACACAATGAAAAAAGATTTTTATGAATGATAGAATTCTTCAGAAAGTGGAAGTTCTTAATTCGGATGCTCGTGGAGTAACCTTTTTTGAAAAACATTGGAAAGATTGAAACTAGAGTTACAAGTGCCTAGTGAGTGTAAACTTATAATCTTTACAAAGGTAATTGATTTAACTAATTTGTGTTAAAATTTTCATGCTCATTAGCGATCAGTGAGCATGTCAATTTTAGACTTTAGATGAAGAAATTGGCAAAGTTACCAAACAAAAGAAATTACAAACTTGTTAAGGAAAAAGTCAAAAGGAGTTAACCAATGTTCTTTTTCTATTTTTGCCCCATAAGAAGCGATTGCCCTCTTCTTCATTAAGTCATTTTGATTGCAAAACATGCAGCCCATTGGCTTCTTCTCTAAACTTAGAGCTTCACTCTCTATAAGCTCTCTTTCTCTGTTCAGGTAATCTTTCATCATTCCATATAAATTTCTTATATTTTTATGGTTGATTCCTCTTCTTCCTCTTTGATTTGACATCAAAATCTTATTGATTCATGGAGTAAAAGTTAAGTTATGAATTTTTGAAATTTGCTATCACTATTCACATCACTGTTTAACCCATGAAATATTATGATTTTTTAAGGTGTTTTAGAGCTTGACATGCTTGAATCTATTAGATGTAGCTTGTTTCTATTAAATGGAATCATAATGTAATCATATATGATTAGTTGAAGAGGAAAAATCCTTGGAAAATCTAAAAGCTAATAAACTCTTATTTTGTGTTCTTAAAGAATATTGAAGATCTTTGTGAGATTCGTTTGATTTTTTTATTTCCAACTACTAAGGTGAGTAATTCATTCCTTTCTTATGAATTATAGTGTGTTTATTGCTTGTGATCTATTGAATGATAGTGCAAGTTGAAGAAAATGGATACTTATGATTTTAAGACAAAGTTTGAATTTGAGAAAATTTGATGATAGAATGGTTAGTGTTTTGTCGAAATAGCTAAGTCTTATGCATAATTAAGTACTCAAAATATGTTGTCTTGAATTCCAATGACATAGTGTATAGTTGGAAGTTGCTTTCCTACCATTCCCACTTGTGCAAGTAGAATCGTAAGCATGTTTGTGAACCCATAATTGAAGGTCAAGTAGAATCACAAGCATGATCGTGAGCCCAGAAACTAAACGATGAGTACAATTATCAGGATTTCCCAAAAGGTTGTGCATTTTGATGAGTAGACTCACATTTTCAATTGAATTTCTATGACTCTACTCGAATTTCAATCCCAATTCTGATCATGATTCTAATCACATTTAAAGAAATTTTCCATTTTTTTAGTTTAAACTTCTTTGTTTTTAAGAACTCTCTTGAATTCCTTAAGTCTAAACTTATTTGAAATATAACTGAATTGAATATAGTAGATAAAAAATTTTAAATGAGTAACTCCTAAGTTAATATCGAACAACCTAGTAATTGTTTATACGTAATGGTTATGGAATCAATATAGATAGCTATAAAAAAAATAGTATGACCAAGAATATGTTCTTGTAATGGTAATGAAATGTTATCTACAAGTTGATATTATGAAACAAACAAGATATTTGTTATGTTAATGTGACAATGAATATGCATGGTTATAATGTGATGGAATGAGGTCCATATGATTAAAGAATGTTATTTGTTGGAAAATTCCTTAAGAGATGGCATGTGATATATGATGACTATGATAGATTATATACAATGATAACGATATGGGATACATGAGGATGATGACATGTGAATGAATAATATCCTGATAATGTGATGAGAAACATGTGATTTTGATATTGATAGAAAATGAAACATGTGATATGATAGTGATGAGTCATAATGCTATTGAGATACTTGAAAAACAAAATTTCCCCATGAGACATGGGATGAAAAATGATGACATTAATGGGATGAGAAATAATGAATTGGATCCTAGATGTGTGTACTCGAATATGGTAGAGGGGCATAAAGCATGGGCTGGAGGAAAAAGATTGGGATAAGTGGGTTATGGTCAGATCAGAGTATGAAGGAGATTTACATTACTTTTCTTTGTTATGTTGTTTATTGGAATTGCTATTTTAAATACATTAGAATGTGATAAAATATGATTTGATTATGTGACATGCTTATTGATGACTTGAAGCTATGTGAATAATATGATTTATAACTATTATTCTAACAAATTCTGAAAGAAGATTTAATGTGGTAAGACGATGTGATATAAACTCAGGTGAAGATTGAGTCCTATGAAAAGCTAGAAAGTAATATAGTACTATGACATGAACATGTAATGATTGACAAGAATGGCTTAAGGCCATGAAAAAGTCATGGTTCTTTATAGTGTGACAATAAAAATGTATTGTAATATTACTCAAATGTTGATTCTCTAGGTCTTTATGAAGTGTTTGATAATTTTGGCATGAGTTATGCTTTTTGAAGATAAGATGCATATGTGTTTGGTTAAATGTTAATGAATTCATAAGTTAGGAATGTATTTATCTCATTGAGCCCTAAACTCACACTTCTATGGATTATTTTTTTGTTTAGATTTTCAAGAAATTGCTATTAACCATCCCTCTGAAACATAAGAATGGGTGATAACTTCATGGAAGTCCCTATTGATGTAAATACCACTACAATAGAGAGTCCTTTAAGAGTGTATGTATATTATGAAATTGTTGAAAGCTTGTTGAGCAAAAGTCTAAACAGGTGTACGCCATGGTTAGCGGTGCCTCTGTATATTATAAAAATATATTTACATATCAATGTTTCTCTCTTCATCTATAAGTTTGTCCCTATTCACCATTTGGGTTTAAGTATAGGAGAGTAAGAAATATTAAAACAAGTATGAGTAAAAATAAATAACAGAGATAGGTTAAAGGCTAGTGATTATTAATCAGGGATTGATATTCACAGGTCATGACTAGGAGTTTGAGTTATGACAAAAATGGTATTAGAGCATAGTCTAGGCTAAATCTGTGAATATAGGCTTGCATTTAGAATTGCATAAAGTTCATTAGAGTTGTCTAGTGGTTGTGGTTTCATCAAGTGTTAATAGGAATAGTATCAATAACACTTGTGCACTCAAGAGCATGTATTACTAATACCATTCCCATTAACCTGATGAAATTTGTGTTTACATTAGTAAAGTTAAACTAGAACCTTTGTATATCTTAAGAATCTGATTAATTTTATGATGTAGATTATGGAAAAAGAAAGAAGGTAGGAAAGCAAGGAATCTAAGTCTAGTAATGAAGAATTGTCTAGTGGATGAACTAGTCCACACCATGAAATTTGTGATAATCTTGAAGTCCCTCAATAGGTAGAAAACCTAGTGCAACAGGCAATGAATTACCTAATACAAACATTAACACAAAATCAAAATCAAGATTAGAATAGAGGTTAGAAAAACGTACACAAAATGAAAGAGATCAAACTTCTCTAGCTAGAAACGTGTAAGCAAGTATGTTAAGAATTATTCACAAATTTCTAAAACTAAAGCCACTTTGATATATAGGAATAGATTCTTCTACAAACCCATATCAATTTCTTAACCAAATCGAAAGACATGGTAGGATACTACAGTGCCTCAAACCTTTACTAATAAAGCTGGTGGGATATCCGCTAGATGATTTGGTCTATTATTGGTATGTTGGAATTATTGGGAGATGAGTTGCTAATGTTGAACCATGAACTTGGCAACATTTTAAGAAATTTTTACTAATAGATTCCTTCCTCCTAGTGTCAAGTGGATGAATGCTAGAAAGTTTTAAAACTTAAAACAAGAAAATTTATCTATAAGTGAGTATGGGGTTCAATTCACTTAGGTCCCTCAATGTACAACTCATTTGATTCCTAATGAAACTATAAAGGTAGAAAGGTTTGTACAAGGACCCCATGGTTACTATATTGATCAAATCAAAATTAATCAAGATAGAACATACTAGCGCACTATGAATTAGGCTCTACGAGTTGAATTAAGGTCCAAGGAGCATCACAAAAAAGAAATGTCCTTTGGTTGAAAGAAGAATGCTCAAATTGAGAAAGCTAGTGTTGCATCAAGTAGAAAACGAATTCCAGATCGTGGAATACCACCTAGTAGGTGGAGAGAAAATCATACTAGACCATCTTAATCACAAGATCTAGCAATTAGAAGAAAAGTAGAAGGTCAGCTAGTTTCAATTATTTTTGCTCCATTCCACAAAAGAAATGTAATTTAGAATTAGGGGAAACTTAATATTATGAAGCCAATATGTATAATTTGTAGTAAAAGGCATTATGGACTATGGTGAAAGAAATTGATGAGATGTTTATGATGTAGAAAGCCAGGATATAAAGCATGGGAATATCCCATGAATGTATGTGTCTTGAGGTATGGTGCAAATTCTCAAGCTTTACCTCAAAATTAGCCAATGATCAAACATATAGCTTTAAAGAAAGTATCCTTTGTATTTTCTAGGAGCGATATAAGAGGTAATCAAAGGAGAGACTCTGATATAGCCATTATAAGAATTTACAACCTTACCAAACAAAAAGCCCAAACATCAAGTGCTAAAATTTTATGTATTTTGAAAATATGTGAATTATAAATTTGAATATTATTTGACCTTAGAGCTACCCATTTCTTATTGTTTTACCATGTTAATAAATGAATATGGTGAATCAAGGGAATCACCATTAATAGTAATGACTTTAGTTGGTCGGACTCTTCTAGCCAACTACTTGTAAAAAAAATTGTGCTATGATAATAAAAGATAATCAATTATATACAAATTTAGTTATGATAGATATGGTTGATTATGGTGTAACCCTACGTATGGATTAGATTTCTTAGCATTATGTATGCATGCAAATTTCTTCTTGTAGTCTCTTAAAAGGAACGAGTAATGGAGGTAGATAGGTGCTTAGTTTATCTAGTCATGATGAAAGACCTATAGTAATCTGTCCCAAATCTAATTGATGTTCTAGTGGTATGATAATTTACAATGAGTGCCATAATGAATTACCTATATTACCATCAAATCCAAAAATAGAAATCAATCTTGTATCTGATGCTGAATTTATTTCCATTCCCCCTTACTCTATGGCATCAATAGAATTGAAAGAGTTGTAGTTGCAAGAGTTAGTTGATAGAGGCTTTAATCACCTAGGTAGATCACTAGAGGAAGCATTCGTGCTCTTTATTAAAATTAAAACAAAATGATATAGTGGTGTATCAATTATCATCTGGTTGTTAAGAATAAATATCCCCTCCCTTATATTAATGATTTGTTTAGTTAGTTACAAAGGTGAGATATATCTTAAAGATGGACTAGAGATTGAAAAATCATTAGCTAAAGATTTGTAGAAAGAATTGCCAAAGGAGTATATGTGTGTATATAGTACATGGTTTGAAAGTTAAAAAATGGGTAAATGTTAGAACAGCTGATTAAAAAACTCATTTTCTTTATAAGTGATATTTGTTTTATGACATAAGCTGATTGAAATTAAAAGAATATTTTTATTAGAATGGCTTGTACCAAGGGTTTGACTATTAAATTAATGATTGAAGACAAATGGAATGGTTTCTTGAAAATAACTAAATGTTAACTTTATGAATGGATAATTTATTTTTCTTAAGTATTTATTAATGATATTATGGTATACCCTGAAGGCAAAGAAGAACATGATCAATATCTAAAAATAGTACCATAGACTTTGAAAGAGTATAAATTCTATGAGAAATTCCCTAGATGTAAAATTTGGGCAATTAATGTTAAGCTTTTTGGTCATGTAATGTAGCAAGAAAGAATATAAGTAGATTCCCAAAATAAAAGCTATAGAGAACTAATCTAGACCAATGATGGTCATTAAAATTCAAAGTTTCTTAGATACTCCATTGTAGTTTAAGTTTTGTTTTTGAACATAAGCATCTGTTAACCATAGGAGTAAACAACTTACTCTCTTACAAGTATTTTCTTATGAATTTGGTATATAAGCTTATAAGTTTAAATTTTAGCAATATTATGGGAAAGATATGTTGAGTAAAGGGCACTGATAAATTGTATTGAAATGGTGCTTTATGAGGGGAGATAAATATAATTGTAATCTATAAGTGTGAAATTTTGAAGTCAAGCGAATGTTTTAGTTGAAAGTAGAATTGAATTAGTAGAAAAAGTTCCCTCCTTGTTCATTTATATGATTCATTAGTTAGAAATGTATGATAGAGCATGTTTCATCTTATGGCATAACAATAGGAAGGTTAAATTAATAGTTTTGATTGAGCTTATGGGCTATGATTTGGAGCAAATATGATTGAATTCAGAAATTGAAGTAGTTCCTTAAACTAGTAAATTAAGTTATACCAATTTTAGACATTCCTTCCCTATTCTTTAATAAGGAATAATATATGCAAGCCACAAAGAGTTGTTATTGATTAAAGTTTTTATTGCTACTAGATTTGTCTATAATTATAAATTACCAATCCAGAATTAAGATGGTGTCAAGATTTGGTAGTAAGTGCTAGTGGAAAGGTATAATCAATCCTTGATCAAATAAAGGTGACTTAGGATCAATGAAAGGTACATTTGAATATAAAAAAAAGAGAATTAGAATTTGATGTTGCCTTACCAATTGAGATGTAAGGAATCTGTTTGGTATTCCAAGTTTTTAAATGGAGGAAATAGGTTTTGGATAAGCCTCATATTGTAGGAATAGAAATAAAGCTAAACACTAAGTTGGCATATGGAGAGAAACTAATAGCCATTCTCAATTGACAAGTTAAAAAACTATGAGCAATGAAAATTTCCATGGTCAAAGTGATGAAAGGACAATATAATGAGTGAGAAGCCATGTGACAGCTAAAATTGGGATAAGAGAGGATTATTTTCTGTTGTTTGCCAAGGAATGAGTACAATGAATAGATGCATAATGTTATCCATGGTAGATGACTTATTTGTTAAACATACTATCATTATTCAAAATTTAAGGATGAATTCTTTTTAAAGGGGAGTTGTAACATCCTGAATTTTCTAAAGTGAAAATTTATAGCAAAATGGCTTTTGAAAAAAAATTGAAAAGGGTAACTTTGAAAATTTTGAGAATTTGAAATTGTACATTTGTTTTTTAGGATATGAAGTGTTTAGACATAGTGAAAAAAGGCTTTTATGAATGATAGGAATCTTCAGAAAGTAGAAGTTCTTAACTCGAATGCTCATAGAGCAAAATTTATGTCTTCAGAAATTAATTTCTAAAAAACTTCAAAAAGATAAAAACTAGGGCTATGAGTGCCCAATAAGTGTAAACTTATAATCATAACAAAGGTAATTAATATAACCAATTTGTATCAAAGTTTCATGGCCCTTGACAATTGGTAAGCATGTTAATTTTGGACTTTAAGTGAAAAAATTGGTGAAGTTACCAAGCAAAAGAAATTACAAACTTGTTAAGGAAAAAGTCAAAGGAAGTTGGCCAATTTGCTTTTTCCATTTTTCCCCTTAAGAACCATTTGCCCTTATCTTCATTAAGTCATTTCTAGTGGCAAACATGTAGCCGATTGTCTTCTTCTCCAAACTTAGAGCTTTTCTCTCTACAAGCTATCCTTTCCTCTTCTGCTAATCTTTCATCCTTCCATGTAAATTTCTTGTATTTTTATAGTTTATTCCTCTCTTTCTCCTCTTCAATTTGACATTAAAATTTTATTGATTTATGGAGTAAAAATTGAGTTATAAATTTTTTAAATCTGCTATCACTATTCATTTTACTATTCAACCCATGAATTATTTTGATTTTTTTTATGGTGTTTTAAAGCTTAAATCTATTAGATATAGCTTGTTTTTGTTAAATGGAATCATAATCTAATCATACATAATTAGCCGAAGGCGAAAAATCCTTGGAAAATCTGAAAGCAAACAAACTCTTCTTTTGTGTTCTTAAAGAATATTGAAAATCTTTGTGAGATTTGTTTGATTTGTTTATTTCCAACTGCTAAGGTGAGTTATTCTTATCTCTTTTGTGAATTATATTATGTTTACTATTTGTGATTTATTGAATGATAATGCAAGTTAAAGAAAATGGAAACTTATGATTTTGAGACAAAGTTAGAGTTTGAGTAAATTTGATGATAGAATAGTTAGTGTGTTGAAATAGCTGAGTCTTATACATGATTAAGTACTCAAACTATGTGCTGAATTCCTATGATGTAGTGTAGAGTTTGAAGTTGTTTTCCCCTATTTTCTATTGCTTTCCTACCATTCTTGCTTAGTTGAGTAGAATTGCTAGCATGATTGCACCTTTAGAATTTTTCCACTCTTTTAGTTCAAACTTCTTTCTTTTTAAGAACTCTCTTGAATTCCTTGAGTCTAAAATTAATTGAAGTGTAGATAAACTGAATATAGTGGATAATAAGCCTTAAATGAGTAACTCCTAACTTAATATTGAACAACCTAGTAATTGTTTATAAAAAAAGGTTATGGAAGCAATATAGATAGCCATAAAAAAATAGTAAGATCAAGATTATGTGCTTGTAATGGTAATGAAATGTTATCAACGCATTGATATTATGAAACAAACTTGATATTTGTTATGTTAACGTGACAATGAATATGTGTGGTTATAATATGATGGAATGAGGTCCCTGTGATTAAAGAATGTTATTTGTTGGAAAATTCCTTAAAAGCTGGCACGTGATATATGATGACTATGATAGATGGTATACAATGATAACAATATGAGATACATGAGGATGATGAAATGTGAACAAATGATATCATGATAATGTGATGAGAAACATGTGATTGTGACGTTGATAAAAAAATAAAACATGCGATATGACAGTGATGACTCATAATGCTATTGAGGTACTTGGAAAACAAAATTTCCCCACGAGACATGGGATGACAAATAATGAAAATGAAATGTGAAATGATGATATTGATGGGATGGAAAATAATGAACCAAATCCTAGACTAGTGTGTTCCAATATGGTGAAGGGGCATAAGGCGGGTACTAGAGGAAAAAGGTTAGGACAAGTGGGTTATGGCCGGATAGGAGTAAAATGTAGATTTACATTACTTTTTTTTCTTATTATGTTATTTATTAGAATTGTTATTTTGAATACATTGGAATATGATAAAATATGATTTTATTATTTGACATGGTTATTGACAACTTAAAGTTCTATGAATAGTATGATTTATAAATATTATTCCAAGAATATCTGAAGAAAAATTTAATATGCTAAGACAATGTAATATAAACTCAGGTGAAGATTGAGTCTTATGAAATAATTGAAAGTAATATAGTATTGTGACCTAAACATATAATAATTGATGACAATGGCTTGAGCCCATGAGAAAATCATGGTTCTTTATAGTGTGACAATTAAAATGTATTGTGATATTACTCAAAGGTTGATTCCTTGGGTCTTTATGATGTGTTGGATAATTCTGGCATGAGTTATGCTTTCTAAAGATATGATGTATATGTGTTTGATTGAATGTTCGTGAATTCATAAGTTAGATACGGATTTATCTCAATAAGATTTATCTCACTAAGCCCTGACTTATTCTTCTGCGGATTATTATAATTTTTTTTTTTCAGATTCTCAAGAAATTGATGTTAACCCACCTCTAAGATATAAGGATGAGTCGTAACTTCATGGAAATCATTGTTGATATAAATACCATCACAATAAAGAGTCCTTTAGGAGTGTATGTATATTATGAACTTATTGTGAACTTGTTGAAAGAAAGTCTAAATAGGCATGTGCCATGGTTAGTGGTGCCTTTGTAAACTATAAAAACATCTTTTATATATCAATGTTTCTCTCTTCATTTATAAGTTTGTCCCTATTAACCATTTGGGTATAAGTATATGAGAGTAGGAAATATTAAAACAAGTATGAGTAAAAAAGAATAACAAAGGTAGATTAAAGGCTAGTGATTATTAATCAGTCACAACAAAAAATTTAGGTCGTGATAAAACTGTATGAAGTTAGGTCATGAATATAAGAATTGCCTTATAGAGAAGTAAGTTTGAGCTATTGGAATATATAAATCCGGTGGTACAAGCATAATCAAACTTGAAATTCAAGTTGAATAATGGGATTCAAATGAGAAGGTTTTAATTCAACTCAAAAGGACTCAATCACTACAACATTTTTGCCTTTAGGCAACACTAAATCCGACAACATTTAAAAACCGTTGCCTAATACTAGAATAGGCAACAGT
>JANHAO010012929.1:0-16111 GCA_026873985.1 Saraca asoca | reverse complement strand
ACCCGTACTCGCCGGTTCTATGTTACAACTACGCCGTGCGCTTGCGGTATTTTTAAAACGTGCAGTAAGTTTGCAGCACATCAGTCATCAACATACAAAATAAAAAATATAAACTTGCTCCCACTAACCTTTAGATATATACATCAATCAATAATATTTTCTTTAAATCCAAAGGAAACCATAGTGTCATTGAACTTAAGATACCATTGTCCCTTTAGATTTCCATTCAAAAAGGTGGTTTTTACATCCATTTGTTGAAGCTCCAAATTATAATGGGCTACTAGTGCCATGATCATCTTGAAAGAGTATTCCTTGGAGACTAGTGAAAAGGTCTTCTTATAGTCAATCCCATCCTTCTGAGTGAAACCTTTGGCAACAAGTCTAGCCTTGTAATGATCAAGGTTACTTCAAGAGTCACATTTGGTCTTAAAGACCCATTTGCAATCAACTCTCATGCAACCTTCTAGCAATTCCACAAGGTCCTAAACATCATTCTATTCCATAGATTTTAGCTTATCTTTCATGGCATTCAACTATTTATCAGCCTTATCACCATTAATGGCTTATGAATATGAAACTGGATCATTATCATTTATTCCTAGGTTAACTTTTGACTCTTATAAATATACTACATAGTCATTCAAAATAGCAAGTCTTCTTACTCTTTAGGACCTTCTTAATGCTCTTTTATATGGTTCCTCTACTACAAGTTCATTATGAATCACAAGATCATCCATTTGTTGTTCTTATTAATTGTTAGGTGGTCTAACAATTTGAGGAACAAATACTTTAGAGCTAGAAGTGTAAGTTATAGGAAGTTGAATTCTAACTTAATTTCCACATTTTGTGGAGCTGCACTCCCATTGATTTAACCATTCTTAATGAACCTAGCATTCCTAGTTTTGATAATCCTTGTGCTATGATTAAGGCCATAAAATCTAAACCCCTTTAATTTTTTTGGATAACTAATGAAATACCACTGATTATTCTTGCATCAAGTTTCTTTTCTTATGGATTGTAAATCCTTAGTTCTACCTAGTTTTCCTAAACATGCAGGTGCCTTAAATTGGGTTTCCTTCCAATCCATGGTTCAAAAGGTGTCTATGAAACTGCCTTGCTAAAAACCCTATTCAATAAACAAATGGCAGTTTTTAATGTATACATCCACAATGAAATGGGTAAAGATGGATTACTTATCATACTTCTAACCTTGTCCATTAAAATCCCAAAAAAATATAATCTATTATGTGTAGTGGAAATAATCTATTAAAATCCCAATTCACAAAATTAAGATTCATGCAATGGGAGATACAATCATCCTTAATGGAAAATCATGGATTCTTAAACCTATGCTCTAATACCACATGTTAAAATTACATGTTCTTACTTGAAACTTAAGAATAAATAAGAATCTTGGAATCTCACAATCTTCACATTCCATAATAGAGAATACTGAGTTAGAGACTCGTACCTCATTCTTTAGTTAATAATTAGATAGTAGTCATATAATGTCTCTTACTGTGAGATGACATTAAAACTTGATTTCTATTCCTTGGACTTCCTAATATTCTTTTCTACATGAGTGATGGTGAGAGAGAAGAAAGAATGTTTTTATATCCAGGAACAAGACCTTGTCTCATTATATAACTTTTATCATGCTATCTCCCATCAAGATGACAATTACACTTTGAAACCATTTCTCTTTATCACATAATTATTTAGCCCATAATTCTTTATTTAATTATTTATTAAAGCCATTAGGATAAGTCAAATGCTCCTCACCTGAGCCACTTAAACCTTACAAATGTAGCCCACTCGTTGTTCCAATTCAACCTCAAAATTACTGTAGTTGCTATTGTTGAAAAGGGCTACCCATAGCCATGATTGATTCTAAACTTATAGACTTGTAATATATGGCACCCGACTTATTGCTACTTGCAATTTGCTTTCAAAAAAGAAAAAAATAATAATAAGAGAAAGGAAGCTAGCCTTGTATTTGAGATTGGGAACTTAGGTTGAATCAAAGTGGTTCAAGAGGTGAATGAAGCCAAACTATGATCGCAATGAATTTGAAAGGTTGCACCTAGTTATGTGATGTTGCTAAGATGAATGGTGTTTTTGTTATGAACTATACAAGTAAAATCAAGGAAGCTTGGAAAGAATAAATTTATTCCTACTTCCAAAAATAGATGTAGGAATATGACGCAGGAGCAAGAGTTAAAAAAGTTTATAGAAGATCCAATCCTATAAGATGTGATGAAGAATTGATAGGTATTGTGTTTTATTTAGTTTTAGAGTTATTTTGTTACTTAAAAATTTAGTTATTTGTATTTAACTTCCTTATTTTTTCTAGTCCCACATCAAATAAAATAAGAGTTACTGGTTTAGGAGATTAGTATAAATAATTCAGCCCTACATTGTTTTACACAATTCAATATTCATTCAATAATCATTTCTTCATTTAATATTAGTTTATTATTTATTTCTAGTATTCTAGAAATCTATTTTCACAGTTATACTTTCCATCTTGTGTTAGGTGATTTAGAGCTCCATCAACGGTTTGAGGTTTAGGATCCAAGGTTCAATACCATGATTGGTGGCAAAGGTAGAGATGGTAGCAACCTTCTTATTGATAATGATCACTGGATTCAAGCTCAAGCTCTTTGGGCGATGATGTAGGTTTAAGAGATGATGGCACGAACTTAAAAGGATGACCCATGAACTCTATGAGATCTATGACATGCTTGCCAACTTGGGAGTTGGTGCTAATAGATTTCTTGAAGGTGATAGGTACAATTGCATTTGAGATGGTGCCTACACTTGACCTATCAATCATTGCAATCCTACAAATCAAGAAAAAGAAACCATCCACAAAGACTTTATAGATGAATTGAAGAAATGGTGAATACCTAAGAGTTAGCTATTTTCATGGTGGAGTTGGAGCATGAAGGTAATATCATAACCATAAAGCCTACACCTATATCATAGATTACAAGTTCTAAACAAAGATTTGAAGCATGAACAAAGAAGATATTAAAGTAATTAAGAATTATTTTTTATCAAATTCATGCAAATTTAGCTTTCAAATTTAAAGTCTTCATTGAGTCTAACACTTCCAATTTCAATGACAATCAATGCAAATGAACCAAACAATATCTTCAAGGGAGGAGAGAAAACTTCTTGCCAAGAAGTTGCAAGTATTGTGCTAAAGGATTCCTAATAATCAACATAGGACAAACTTGATGGAACATGTTCAGCATATGGTAATCCAAAAAATCTTGAAGAATTTGTTGAGGCTACTAAAGAAAATGATAATTTTAAACAAAAAAATGATATGAAAAAGTTTTCAGAGAACTTAGTAGAAGAAAAGTTTAATAATAAAAAAATGGACATATTGTTGAAAGCCTACTAAATTATCAAGAAAAGTTTGATGGTGAGCCCATAATCTAATAATATGAAAATATTATTGACTACTTGAAAATTGAAATTGTTGATTTTGTTAGAATTGAACTACTTGAATTAAATGAAATACAACACTTGATCAATCTTGTGAATAATTGAAGATTAATATTCAAGTAATTTTTAAGAGGACCCAATACAAGGATTGTTATTAAGTCAAGAAGTTAAAGCTATGGTAAGGAAAAATTTAAGTTCCACATATGAACTGGAAATTGAGTTCTTTCCAAAAGGAATGATGTGGGAGCAAGAGCTTAAAGATTTTATGGAAAATCCAATTGTACAAAATGTGACAAGAAATTCATAGATATTGTATTTTATTTAGTTTTAGAGTTATTTTGTTACTTAAAACTTTAGTTATTTGTCTTTAATTTCCTTTATTTTATGAAGTCTCACATTGAGTAGAGTAAGGGTTATCAATTTAGGAGACTAGTATAGATAATTGAGTCCTATATTGCCTAAGTGTTAATTATTGTTTCCCTAGTATTAGTGTAGAATTAGGAAATTATTCTATTTATATTAGGAAATAATTTAGGCTATTTTTAGATGATTCTTGATTAATTTCCTAGGCTAGTTTAGTTTTGATTGATTATAGTAATACTTTAATTGATACCATTTGATTCTAAATTCCTTATCTAAATGGAAAACAATGCTGAGTAATTTGCTCAAGCTATTTAGCCAATTAACATGGTATCAAGAGCACCTAAGCTTTTTTATGTGATACTTTGTTCTTTGTAATTGCTGATGTTTCATTTTGACATTTTTCTCTTCCCTCTCTGCTCCAATGACTAGTGACTATTAATGACACTATCTCTCTTTCCCATTGCCAATGATGTTGCTATAGTGATAGATCAGGATTCTTTTTTTTTTAATGAATATATTGAGTTTCTCATCCCTAATTTTGGTCATCATCATTCTCCATCTTCATAGTTGTTTCTTGATGGAACAAGCCCAGTTCTAGGTTCAATGGCATTTTTTGGTCTAGACACATCCCTTTTGGCATGAGTTTTACTAATTTCACTAATGCATGAGGTGCACACAACATCGAATTTGATTCATCTTCTCTAACTGAGTTCACCTATCATGGTGGTTTAACCATTACAACTGCAAAACTCCACCTTTAGTCTTGGACATATCAAGCTCTCTTTTATTTGGTTTCATATTCTCTTCATTTTGATATCATATTAGGTATTGCCCCTTTTTTGCCCTTTATTTTTCCGAATAATAGTTGGAACACCTTTACCAAAAGTCAACACCTCTAGTGGTAAAGGACGTGGTAATAATCAAGGAGGATATAAGACTTTTCCTTTTTATTGTACCCATTGTTCAAAGTTTAGGCATACATTAGATCATTGTTATATTTTACATGAACAACCACCATATTTCACAAATCTTGCTAATATTAAAGCTAGTTTAGACATAGTTAATGCCACTCAACTATCACTTCTTTTTTATCCAAATTATTAAGAATTTTTCTAGTTCAAGGCCACTAAACAGAGACAACATGTTGCACATACAACCCATACTAGTAATTTGACAACTTGTCTATCTTATTCAACATCTTTGGGCCCCTAAGTTCTTGATTTGGGAGCTTCTAATCACATAATTGGCAATTGATCTTTATTTACTTAGTTTAATTGTACTAATAAATGTCTTCCTATTATTACCTTAGCTGGTGGATATAAAACTATGGTCCAAGGTATTGGTCAAGCAAACTTTCTCTTTTCTTTATCACTATAATTTGTTCTTTATATACCTGATTTCTCTTTCAATCTAATTTCTATTAGTCAACTGACATATTCCCTAAATTGTTCCATAAATTATGTAGTTAATTCTTTTACTACATAAGATTGGAGTATGAGGATGACAATTGGCACATGGCATGAGTCATAAGGGCTTTATTACATTCAACCAACATCTTCGGTGATTTGTGCTACTACTAAATCTCCCAAATTGCTTCATTATCACTTGGGCCATCTTAGTATTGGAAAAGTTTAGAAGATGGTTCCTAGTCTCTCCAATTTAGAGTCTTTATATTGTAAGGCATGCAAACTTGGTAAGTATGTTTGTAGTTCTTTTTCTAATCAAACTCAAAGTAAAACTAAATCTTTGTTTTTTGTCATTCATTTTGATGTTTGGGGCCTAGTCATGTAAATTCAACTTTAAGTTTTCAATATTTTGTGACTTTTGTTAATGATTACTTTTATTGCACTTGGTTATATTTAATAAAAGATCATTCTAAATTTATTTTTGATTTTCAAGAACTTTTGTTTAGAAATTTATACTCAATTTGGTTCAAACATTTGTATACTTCAAAGTGATAATGCTTGAGAATATTTTTCTCCATCTTTTCCTTCTTTCATGTCATCAGAAGGCATTATTCATTAATCGACTTGTCCACACACTCCTTAATAAAATGGAATTGTAGAAAGAAAATATTGCCATTTAATTGAAACTACACAAACTCTTTTATTGCATGCAAATGCTCCTTTTCATTTATGGGATGGTACCTTTCTTACTACTTGTAATTTGATAATTTGCATGCCTTCTTTTGTTTTGTAAAATCAAGTTCCACACTCTATAGTATTTCCAAAGGAACCCATGGATAAGCTTCCTCTTTGTATTTTTGGGTCAACTTGTTTTGTTCTTGATCTTTCACCTAGAAAAAGATATATTTTTTGCTAAGTCTATAAAGTGTATTTTTCTAAGGTATTTCAGATTGTAAAAGGGGTATAAGTGTTATTCACCAAGTTGGAAAAAATATTTCATTTCTACTAATGTCATTTTTTTTAGACTACTTATCTTCCCTTCTTCAATAGAATTTATTCTAGTGTATGAGGTTTTACCTATTCCATTCTTTGATCTCATATATGTTTCTCCTCCATAAGAAAAGCCTCTCATTACTTGTCAATGATGTCTTTATCCTACTCAGTATCAAGATATTGAATATATATACTTATGAACTCATCCTGTGTTATAGCGCCATCTCTAGCCTCCAATCCAGTAGAAGATCCTCACCATCTCCTTATTTTACTTTGTAAAGGTAATCATTCTACCTATAATCCATACCCTACCAATAACTTTCTTAGTTTTCATTAATTATCTACATGCCACCATGCTTTTGTTTCTAGTTTGTCCTCTATTTCCATTCCTAAAATTATGTAGGAAGCTCTCTCTCACCCCATGTGGTGTCAAGCAATGCTTGATAAGATGATAGCTTTACATAACAATTATACTTGGGATGTGGTTTCTCTACCTTCTAATAAATCTCTAGTTGGATGTCATTGGGTGTTTACAATTAAAATTAGTCCACATGGGAGAATTGATTGGTTGAAAGCTTGACTAGAGGCTAAAGGCTATACTTAAATTTTTGGCCTAAACTATGGTGACATATTCTTTCCAATTATAAATATTGCTTCAATTCACTTTTTCATATCTATGACTGCCATTCACCATTAGCCTTTGCATGAACTAGATATTGAAATGCCTTCTTATATGGTAATCTCAAAGAAGAGGTTTACATGGATCAACCTTCAGAGTTTGTTGGTCAGGGGAGACACATCTAGTTTGTAGGTTGAGGAACTTTTAAACAATCCCTATAAGCTTGGTTTGGAAGATTTAGTAAAGTTATTCGAGATTTTGGCATGCAAAAAAGTGAAGGTGATCACTCTATTTTTTATCTCTGTTCCCCTAATTCTATTTGCATATATTTAATATTTATGTTGATGACATAGTAATTATAGGAATTGATAAACTTAAATAGCATCTCTTTCATCATTCCCAAACCAAGGATCTAGGAAAGCTTTGATATTTTGTTGGTATTGCGATGGCTCGATCTCATTTAGGCATCCCTATTTGTCAAAGGAAATATGCTCCTGACAACTCAAGCAAGATAGGAATGATGAATTCTAAACCTATTGATACCCCTTTGGGTCCTAATATAAAGCTTTTGTTAGATCAAGGGGAGCCTTTCACAAACACAGGAAGATCTCGTAGACTTAGAAAATTGAATTATCTCAAAATCACTTAACCTGATATTTCTTTTGTTATAAGTGTGGCAAGTCAATTCCTTAACTCACCTTACAAAGTTCACTAGGATGCTTTGGTTTAGATTCTTAGATACATTAAAGGAAGCCCTGGCAAAGGTCTACTATATAAGGTAAAATATACACTCAAATTGTTAGTTACTTTGAAGCTGATTGGGCTGACTCTTCAAGTAGACCTTTGCTTGAGGTAGAATATTGATCACATAGAGAGTCGACCCATGTAAATAACCACATATAGTAATAATGAGTATTGCTATTGCTATTCCCATATATTTGTCACTTGGCAAGTTTTCACGAGAAGGTTTGTTAAATGGACCAACTAGATAAAGGGATCAAGTCCATGCAGACCGGTTTGCATAAACACACACCAAAAATAGACCAAAATTCTTTTGGTCTAGTCTAGTACATGGATTAGTATGTAATTGTATTGATTTTTAATAATCAAGTTCAATATCCTCTAATTGATGCAAGAGCTAAACTGCACAAACCATGCCCATGAAGCTTGTGTGTGACAATCAGACAACACTGCACATTGCTTCAAATCCCATTTTCCACGAAAGGACTAAGCATAACGGGCTTGATTGTCACTTCAGTAGGGAGAAGGTCATCTCAAAAGAAATCAACACCACATTTGTGAACTCCAATAATCAATTAACTGATGTGTTCACAAAATCCCTACAAGGTCTAAGAAATAAGTTACATATATAACAAGCTTAGTGTCTATGATATATATGTTTTAGCTTGTGGGAGTGAAGAATTAGGAAATTATTTTGTTAATATTAGGAAATAACTTATGCTATGTTTAGATGATTCTTAATTGATTTCGTAGATTACTTTAATGCTGATTGATTGCAGTAATACTTTGATTGATTCTATTTAATTGTAAATTCCATGTATAAAAATAAAACCATGCTGAGCAATTTGCTCAAGCTATTCAGCCAATTAAAAATTACTATATATTTGTACCCATTAGGTAGTTTTATACAATTCAAAATTTATTTAGTATTTTGCATTAGTTTTTTATTTATTTCTTATATACAAGAAATTTATTTTCGCACTTTTGTTATCCATTATGCATCTAAATATGGTTCAATTTCTTTATAAGAGAATATGAAAATGAAAGTGAGAAATAAGTTGTGAAATAGCATAACCATGTGAAAATTCAAGTGAGGATATGCCTGAGGGTCCAAATATATAACATTACCACACTTCCAAGGACCAAAACCATGTTGGGTAGCATATTGCTATTGTGCCATATATTTGTCACTGGCCAATGTAATTTATTATCATTGCTATTGCTATTCCCATATATTTGTCACTTGGCAAGTTTTCATGAGTTGACTTGTTAAATGGATAGACTAGACAAAAGGATCAAGCCTATGCAAACTTTGGTCCACATGGATTGGTTTGCACAAGCTCAAGCCCAAAATGGACCAAAATTCTTTTAGTTCAGGCTAGTACATGGATTCGTACATAATTATTTTATTTTTTAATTATTTTAATTGTAAATTTCTTTATAAACTTTTCTATTTAAGATGTTATTTTTGAAAATTTTTCTTAAAGCGAATTTTAAAAACAATTTAAGTATATGACTTGAAATGTGTTAAAATTATCATTTTTTGTGTTTAAAATTTACTCATAAAGGTATATTGCCAAATAAATTCACTATTAAAATTTAAAAAATTATTATAACATTAACCTTATGAAATGAACTATGTAATAAAAAAATATGTGCTCACTAAAAGGTATGAAAAATGAAAATAGGTGAAAATATAAAAGGTTAAACTTACCAAAGAAGGTAGAAATGACAATGATGACATGGTGCAATTGCTCTAGTGTACTTGAGGTGAGCTGGCGATTGCTTAGTTACTGGCCAATGTGTAGTGTAAATGCAGTCTCTTTCGATCCTTCTTAAACCCTAGCAAAGCCATAACAGTTCGATATTAGAAGTAGGAAATATGGATTTGATGTGTTAAGGTTTTGTTGGTTGCTATCGTGTGTTTAGTTAAGTTAGGTTTTTTTTATTCAATTAATGGGTTCCTGATTAGGTTTGGCTCTAATGGGATATAGGTTGGGGTTAGGCTAATAGACTCAAAGTAAAAAAAAGATCATTGAAACATCTCTTATGTATAGACTTAGACTAGAATGGGCCAAACTAGTGTAAAATAAGTTGGAATAAATTTTATAAAGCATAACTTAAACTAAGAAAGGACCACAAGGTAGGATGAACCAAGGTTTTGGGGCAAAAAATAGCCTTAGGTCCTAGGCTAATAAATAGACTAAATCTAAGAGGTGATTAACTAGTCACTACAGTCTTAAGAGGTTGATCGGTCGTGCAAGTGCAAGTTGATCGTGTGCCTTTTTTAGCCTATACAAGGAGTAGTCCATGTGAAGTTTTGCACAACCCTTATTTACAATTGAGTAACTCTTGGAGAGTGTTGCTTAGCTAAAAGGGTTCTAATTTACACTCTACAAAGGCATGAGCCTAAGGTAGAGGTTTTGGCCTAAAAGGGTTAAATTCTTTCCTTAAGTTCTTTTCTTCCTTAATATTTTATTTTCTTTTGATTGTTGCAAATTTTCTAACAGTCAAAGGCTTAGGTCAAAACTAGGACAAGAACTTCAAGGTTAGGTTTAAAAGATTTCTCTCCTACTAAAGTGAGTGTGGTTTTATGCTTTTCTAGTTTCATTTTATGCATACTACTACATAAACATATATCCTTGTTGGTTATTACATATATTCCACGTCGATTTTGAGACCTACATCTATTTAAGCAACGTACTAGGTAAGAACAATCCATGCTAGTTTTTTAACTGATATGTGAAATAGGAAATGATGCTAATTTCTGATATATAACTAATGTCTTTTTATATGGAACAAATTTTTACATGTCGATTTTTTATGCATAATCGACGCCCATTCTTCATCAAAAATTTTAATTTTTATAACAAACTAACATTTTTTCTCAACCACTGAAGACATTGTCTGTATTAAAAAACCAACAGCTTTCATCAAGATAGACTAAAGACATCGTTTATTTGCAAAAACCAACAGCTTTCATCAAGATAGACTAAAGACATCGTTTATTTGCAAAAACCAACATTGTTTCCCTAAAAAAACCCTAATGGCAGCTATATTTATAGAAACTTGCTACTAGCTAGCTACATTTTTACAGAAACCTACTGTTATTTTACATTTTGGTAGAAACAACCATCAAATCAAAATATATAATCACCCAACATAATCTCAATTTCAACAACTTCAAACATTTTTATTAGATCAACGAAAAATTCAAGACATTACAAAACTAAAATCAAAGCATGTCATTTTAACAAGTCTATACAATCATTTTACTTACTTTCTAATAAATTTGCCTCAATGGTACTTCTCCTTCATTTGAGCCTTCTCTTATAATGCAATTTCAACATTGATGAGAGCTTTAAGTAGGAAAATATTTCAAGTATTGTCATGTCAAAGTTGCATTTATATATATATATATAATTTAGGTAAGAATAAACACATATACAATAAACATATAATGTATCAAGTAATAGGCATCTAAACTAAAAATTATACATAGTTGCCTATATACATTCATATATATATATATATATATGTACACACACACAATAAACATAATCAATTACCTAAAAGAAATTGCATACCTCACTTTATCTAATAGTTGTGGCTTTGATTAACAAGTTTCATGTGATTAGTGCTTAGCTAAATTGTAGCCACTCTGAAAATTAGAGGCAATTTCTGCCAATAAACACATAATTAAGTATAATTAAGCATCTAATTAAGACTAAACACATATACAATCAACACATAATATATCAAGTATAAACATCTAAACTTAAAATTATATATATAGTTGCTAATAAACAAAACTAATTATCTTCAATTTTTCCTAATTTTTTATCTCTAGGAGGATCTTTAACCCATGTCCCTTCATCATAATCATCTTGCACGTAGAACTCCTCCAAGTCACCTTCATCATTCACTAGAGGTAGTCTTGAAGAGAAATGAAGGATCTTCTCAATATCATTACTTATCTCTTCTTCATCCCCATCATGAGCAATCTATCTCTTCCTTGGAAGAACTACAAATCACTTCTTATCAACTAGGTCTATGATATAAAAAACCTATTTTTCTTAGAATGCCATTATGAACTGTTCCTCTTTATGGCCCTTCCTATCAAGATCCATCAAAGTGAACCCTAACTCATTGGCTTGGATGTCATTGTTATTCTCAACTTATTTACATCAAAACATAAGCACCCTGAATTTGATGTAGTCAAGCTCTCTTATGTCTTTAATGACCAGTAATATGACATATTTGTGTATATAGAATTTTTATCTTTGGAAGTAGAAATGTACATTGACTAAGCCACCAAAGTATCCCTATTATTTTGCATAGTGCTCCTATCACATGTCCCTTTGTGTAGAAAGAATACCTATTGATGTCATATCCACAATAAGATAATACTTCCATGCGAGGTTCGTGGCCTGACCATCTAATAGTCTCAGAAATATCATTTGATGTTTATGCCAATAAAAAATGAGCTTGATTATGGAACTAAATGATGAAGGAGCAATTGTGTTCAGCTTGTACTCATTGTTCATTCTTTCCACAATTTTGCTCTTTTGTAAAGGTCATATGCTCATCCAAGTAAGGCTCCACTTCTTCACGATTATGCAAGACATAAAGGTATACTTGAAAATGCATTTCACTAGTGATTCTCACCACTTGACTTCCTAGTGTACCCTTACCTACAATTCTTTCCTTATGACAGGACTTGGGAACTCCAATAGCTTCTATATTTGATAAGTATTCACTATTAAACTTAACAACCTCCTCAGCTATGTACCTTTAACAATACATCCTTCTAGCCGATGTCGATTCCTCACATATCCTTTTAGGATTTTCGTATATCGCTCAAATGGATATATCCACCTCAAATAAATTGGTCCACAAAGTTTTATCTCTCTCACTAAATGAATAATCAGATGCACCATGATTTCAAAAAAGGAAGGTGAAAATTACATCTCAAGTTGACTCAATGTATCAATAATTTCCCTTTCCAAGTCATCCAATTTCTTAAGGTCTACAACCTTGTTACATATTGCATTGAAGAAAAAACAAAGTCTAGTAGCAATGTGTCTCACATGTTTAGGCAATATCGATCTAATAGCCACTAGTAACAGTTGTTACATCAAAGCATGACAATCATGAGACTTCAAACAAATTAATTTCAAATCTTTCATTGAAACAAGGATTCTAATGTTTGAAGAATACCCCACCAACACCTAAGCACCATGTAGATACTCACATAAACTTGTTTTCTCCTTCCTAGACATAGTATAATAAGCCAGAGGCAAATAAGTATGTTGACTCTTCTTCTCTAGTGATAATTCCTTTCATATTGCATTTTAACCAAGTTTAGTATGGCTTTGACTCCATCCTTGGTCTTACCAGGTATGTTCAAAATAGTTCTAATGAGATTATCACAGATAGTTTTCTCTACATGCATTACATCAAGATTATGTCTCATAAACAAGATTTGCCAATATGGAAGATCAATGAATATGGACCACTTTTTCCATAGAGTCTTGTCACTACCTAGTGTATAGGGTATGCCAAAAATGACATCAATATTTTTTATCCATTCATGAACTTGGTCCCCAGTTAATAGAATTGATGTTTTTCCCTCTTTGGTGATCTATTGAAAGCTTTTATTTACCTATGATAATGGTGGGACTGGGGAAGAAATCTCCAATGACCAAGATACATTGTCTTCTTTCCATGTTTAAGCTAACAAGAAGATGCATTGTTCTTACAAATAAGGCATGCTTTATGTCCTTTGACACTTTATCTAGACAAGTTTCCATAAGCTGGGATGACATTTATTAAGCAAAAGAGCAAGGCATGCAATTGAAATGACTTTTGATGATGTGCGTCAAACACTAAGACACCTTCATCCCACATCATCCTCTAATCTTCAATAAGTAGTGCCAAAAAGACATTTATATCATTTCTTAGTTGTTTAGGGCCTGAAATCATCAATGACAAAACTCTATACTTGCTCTCCATACATAAACAAGGAGACAGATTGTAAATCACCAATAGAATGGCCATGTGCTATTTTTGCTACTTAGGTCACCATGAAGGTTCATTCCATTTACACAAAGTCCAAGCCTAAGGTTTCTTGCCTCACTACCAAATTCAAGAAACAATGAATCAAGTGTTTTCCATTGAGGAGATTAGCCAGATGTCTCAGCTTGTCATTTGAAATCATCTGGTACACATGCTATATTAAGTTCTTGGCATCTCTTGCATTAGTAAATGTGCATTTAAACCTTGGTATTATTGGAAGATACCATAACACCTTAGCCAGAGCCCATATATTTTTCACAACATCATTCTTCTTCAATTTGTAGCATGATGTCCCACATTTTGGATAGTCATGTAAACTTTTGTACTCCTTTCAGAACAATATACAATTATTAGGGCTAGCATGTATCTTCTTATACTCCATACCCATCGGGCACAATATTTTCTTGGCTTTATAAGTGCTATCAAAAGTTCATTACCTTCCAAAAGCATCTCTTTCTACACTTCAAGTAAGGTCATGAAACTCTTGTCACTCCACCTATTCCAAGTTGAACAATCTTACACAATAGACAATCGTGTAAATTTAGTACAACTTGGATACAAAGGTTATTTTGCATCACTTAACAAGCTTTCATGCACCATATCCTTCAATCAATCATGCAAACCCACATCAATGTCATTGTTATGGTACCCTTCCTTGTCCTAATGACTACTAGACATACTAAACAATTTACTTTCACTGTGTCATATACATCGCGTATACCCTTTATCAATGCCATAAATAAATAAATGATCTTTTACTTCCTTATATTTTGTTCTATTAACATAACAACATCTTACACAAGGACACCTAATCAGCTCAACAACAAATGAAATAAACTCCTCAACCCTATTTGCATATTCTTCACTCAACTGATCATCAGACATCCACTTACGATTCTTGACTACACAATATAAATTTCAACAAATACCCTTATCAATAAATAATTCTAGAAATATTTAATTTGTTCTAAACTATTATTGTGAATTTAATCAGGCCAATTCGAATCGGCCTTTGAACTACAAAGTTGCAATTTGAGTTTGCACTTAATTTTCAATATATATATATTATTGTGATCCAAAATTAAAAAAAACTAGGGCACACAACTAAACATAATTAGCAAACAATTCATCTCATCCACACAGAATCAATTATTAATAAAATTCAAAAAGAAAAGTAGTTGTTACTAGAAATAGAAACATGGAGAGAGACCAAGATGAAGGCGATGTGTTTAAACTAATAAGAGAGAGAGAGAGAGTGAAAGTGAGCTAGGCTTTTATGGTCGGGAAAAGAGTGAGAGTAAGAGTGAGCTAGGCTTTTGTGGTCAAGGAGAGAGTGAGAGTGAGAGTGTTTTTGAAGTGTTGGAGATGGAGGGGAAGAGAGCTATAATGTCAAGCCTAGAAAAGAGCAAAAGTAACAGTCAAATGTGTGAAACTTCTACGTCTTAATTTTCATATTCCCACCAATGCATCTTATTTATTTTAAAATGAGTAGAGACTTTTGATATCGATTTTAGACAACAATTTCATATGATTGATACCTTAGATGTCAGTCTCATTAAAACACCAATGTCTTTTAACTAACTAGTCACTTTTTAAAACATAGGAAATGCTAGCATGTCTCATTTATTTTCTTTGATAATGTACTACAATTTTCACTAATAAATTGCTTAAAGGCTAATTATTTTTGTCCATTAAATTAATTCTTAAATTCATGAATTATTGTTTCTAATTTAATAGTATTTAATTCTTGAAATATTTCATATTTTGTAAAAATGAATTATTTTATTTGGAATAGAAAAATTAATTAATCGTTAGAGAATAAATTTTGTTCATAAAAAAAAATAAGAAAAACAATAAGAGTTTTAAAAAAATAGAGATCTCCAATATATTAATCTATAGCATATAAATATATTTCAATTTTTAATAAACCTATAATATATGTTAGAAATAGGCATATAATGTCTATTCTCTAACTACTCAATTTGCACATTGGTTATTGTAACATTCTAATTATTTACATGTAAGATGTCTAATAAGTCTAATAAAGATAATTAGGACTTGTCACCCCTTAATGGTCAAAGGAAATTTTAATTAGCATAAGAAGAATTAAATTGGAGAATTTAGTGATTTCTTTATGGAGAATTTTCCTAAGTGTAGAAAGTCTAGCTACTTAGAAGGTTAATTAGATGAATGTAAAATGAATTATTTAAGATAAATGTGACATTCTAAGTTAGTTGGTATGTGTGATATTTAATGGGAGTAATTAGAATACATAAACCCTATAGAATTAAGGAAAAACTCTCACTTAGTATCTAAGGACTTAATTGAAAGAAATGAGTGAATATGGGGTATTTTAGTAATTTTACCCACATTTTTCCTTTCTTTTATTTAAAATAAATGTGACACTTTATGTATTTTGGCATGTGAGATATCTAATGGGAATAATTAGAATGCA
>JANHAO010012928.1:0-16104 GCA_026873985.1 Saraca asoca | reverse complement strand
TGGTGTGGCCACACACTCTTTCGTGATCAAGGCTTTGACCTCTGATGCAACTAATTGTTAGCTTGTCCCTTTGGATGTGGTCAAACCTTCTGGCAAGACCAAAACTTCTCTCAGGGCTCCTCCTGCTAAATAGGTCATCAATTCACTCACTTTCTCGAGTGGTTTGCATTCCTTCGAATGTTGCTATGAATGAGTGCATAATCAATGTTCCCATTACATAGCAAGTCCACCGACTATTGCACATGCATACACTTGATGCTCTGATAATGTTCCCCCAATTGCAACATTCTTGCACCTTTGCCCAAGATCTGCTCAAATCTTTTACTACCTTTTTAGCCAAGTCTTTGAAAGTATCTCTTCACAAGTATAAGAAATGTTCGCTCATTTGATAACCCTTATAAGCTTAAACAAGCCAAATCTAATCCAATTGTCCATCTTGACACAATGAGAACTCATTCTCGCTATTTGACTTTCATGTAGATTGATTTTGCCTACCATATCTTCTTGCTTACCTATTCTCTTTGCCTGCTCCTTCAAGTGCTTGGTGAGAACTTAGGCACTTAACAAGACTAGTGCTTGGTGTAAAGCCATGTTCATGTGGGCACCTAATCTGCTCTCTAGCAACTGATCTTTGATACCATTTGTCACAGACCGATAATTCTCTAGTCAAAATCATATGGCGCATGTCACCATTCTTGGCTAACATGCCAGCTTTCCAACATACTCAAGACACACTTGGATAGATATAGGGAGCATTGAGAAATATGCACAACATGTCTAAAGGTAACATAAGCCAGTAAATCGAAGCAATCAAATCTCAATAATGCCTCACTTAAATAAGCTCTAATGCACAATGGGCAAAAATAAAGGGACAATCAAATAGGGAAACTCCATTTTATTGATATATACCTCATTACATGGATTAGAGCGTGTATGGGAGGTTTCAAGCTAACACATTCTTGTAAATCGCTAGACTAAGTGCCAATGAGCCTTGAATGAACACTCGACAAGGCCTCAAAATGCCCTCAACAAGCACTCGACAAATTGCCAACACTTCTCCCCCAAAGGGCATTTTGAGCCAAATACCATATAGCACAAGTAGACATATTTTTTGTGAGTTGACATAAGGCCTTTTCTCATAGCTCTGGACGGAGATTTTACACTATCTTATATAGACGCTAAAATAAAAATGCAAGGAATGCAGCCATATACTTTTTGACTGGCATTAGACAAGCGAACCCCACCAACATTATAAAAATACCCTCGAAATGGGGAAAAATCAGAAAAATAGTACGCAAGTCGGATTGTTCCAAAATTTGAGCCACAAGGCCTTCATACAATGCTTGATTTTCCCATCAAGTTTCATATCAAATCGAGCATGTTTACTCCCTTAGATTGTTTACAAGGCTGACTTATGACACAAAATCTAGTTAGCATTTCATTCAACCATATATGATACTATCATCCGAAATGGCTTATTTCTCAAAGCATTTGACATTGCATACATTTTGAAAGTAAAAAAGGTACAATTAACCTAATAAAAGTTTGGGGTTATTATTGAAATTTGATGAAAGCTAAAGGGTAAAAAGCATAAGTTGGCCTAAAATAAAAACCCCTAAAATTATGACTACTCTTTATAATTTTTTGTAATATTTAATTAAGTCTTTTTGGCTTAAAAATTTTACATTGAATTATTATAGTCATGCTTTGATTCTAATGGGATATTTCAAGTGATTTCATGGTTAGTAATTCAGGCACATAGATAATATTGTATTATGTGGCTTAATAATTAATAAAATGATAGGCATATGATGTATATTTTCCCTTCAAAAGCAAAACATAATATCTTTTAAGTTATTTTTCACTTAAATAAATACAAATATATATAGCACATAAGCCCTATATTAAAAATTATTAAATCATATCGATAAATTTTATTGTCATATGCATGTGTTTAATCGGTTATTAACAAGACCTAATAAAAAAAATGATGAGAAATATTTAATATTCAATTCGAAATAAAATTAAAGAACCTAATTTAAAAATTCTAAATTATAATAATTTAATTAAAAGTTAAGTGAAACTATAATCACAAAGTGAATTGTTTAATGAGGGTTTAAATGCAATTTTAGATCTCTTAAAACATAAATTGGATGATTTTAATCTCTCAAATTTAAAATACTTGATTTTGAGGCTTAGCTTTTGTCTTTCTAAATCTCATCTAATTATTAATGGCAAGCTCCGTAAAATCATGTGAAATGTTTTATTCAATGTGGGACACTTTTATATTTTAATTTATGTGTAATAATTTGTTATTGTCTTCATCCTTCCTTAAATTTATTTATATTTTATATGCAATATCTCATTAGTAGCTAATGTATATACGTAAATTAAAGTGTAAAAAATTTGTTACATTTAATAAAATTATTTATCCTAATTATTTATTAATTTTTTTCATTAACATGAAAATTTAATAAAAGAATCAAAATTAAGTTTATTAAAATATTATAGAAATTAAAATAAATATATCAATATTAGAAAAATCTTAATTTATAATTTAGGAGGATTAAAATTATATTTAAACATGAATTATCTATCTATGGATCATCCTATAAAAAAAATTGCATCGTTTAGTTTATGATTTTAGCTCATGTGGCACTCGAACATTGTGGAACTGGATGGGCTTGCTCGGATCACTGAGCCCAAATGCATGTCGTACTACGGAGTAGGATAAAATAGTAAAAGTACCCGCCCGTTTCCATCCCCACCCGTGGAGCTCGGATCTTTTCACTTCCCGGATCTTGGCATCTCTGCAAAACCGCAACTCTATGAACTGAACCTGTTGATCGACATCGCCATACTACTTCTTGCACCTCTTGTAGCTATGGCTTCTTCAATGGCAAAGAATTACATGCGAGATAATAACGTGCCGCTCTCGCGATTTGGCGTGCTGGTGGCGCAACTTGAATCCATTGTGGCCTCTGCTTCTCAACAGTCTCCAGAGCCGCTCCTCTGCTTCGATCTCCTCTCCGATCTCATTTCCGCCATTGATGAAGAGGCCAAGGTCAACATACGATTTTCCCACTTTCACTAACCACTACACTAGTCCAGATCTCTGATGCTTCTGAATTCCATTACTTCACGTGTTTTCGGATTTGAGGAATGGCTAAAACTAAGATACTTTTAGGTTTTGAAGTTCATTGACTTGAGCAATGACTTAAACTGAGACAGTTCGTACTCTATATTGAACTAATATTGAACTTTGTCTGTTTGTTTTTCTGATGGTTTCGGAGATTTAATTGAGATAGAGTTTCAATATATATTTATTTTTTGAATAGAAAAATCCGAACTATTGAATTAATAATACAAGTATCAGTAAAGCTCGTACCGCATTTTGAAAATTAATCCTTGTACCGTCTACTGAAGCTTCACAAAGTATAGATATTTCAGGAAGTTCAATCTTGATCATTTGATTTTAAGTATTGCTATCCTCAATAATAAGTTATTTAAAAGCATTTGTTTTTGTGGTCTTTATTTCCAAATCGACAATTTTATAGCATTGTTATTGACATTTGATATCAAATTAATAATTGCTAGGATTCTATTTTGTTATGGCAAAGGAGATGTGAGGATGCACTATATTCCCTACTTGTTATTGGTGCACGACGGCCAGTGCGTCACTTGGCATCAGTAGCAATGGCAAGGATAATATCTAAGGGAGATGGGATATCAATCTACTCTAGAGCAAGCAGTCTTCAAGGGTTTCTTTCTGATGGGAAGAAGAGTGAACCTCAGAGAGTTGCTGGTTTGTCAAAACTAAATTATTCTAGAACTTTTTATATAGCCTCTGAAGTGTTGTAATATTCATGATGATTATGCTGACTGATGTGCAAGATTATATAAAGGCTAATAGGTTTTTTCTCTTGTCATGATTCTGTTCCTACGTGGCTTCTTGATTCCCTGATTTTAATCTAAACATTCTTGTGGGCTCCTTGATTCATGAATTCAAGCTAAACATTTTTGTGGTGATTATAGTGTAAACTTGTGTAGTCACATCATTTCTGTGGGAATAGCACAAAATGAAAACAGCAGGATTCTGGATAAATGGTCCTGGATATTTGTACTCTGCACTTGTTGATTGTCACCTATGTGGAATTGTTTTTTTCCCTTAGAGTTCTACACTGAGTAAGTGGGTGGAAGTTCGAGCTTACTTTTATTGACTTGGCTACTGGTTTTTGGCTTTGTGCTGACATTTGCGTTGATCCTGCAATCTTCTTTTTTTTTTTTTTGGGATAAACGAGGAAATTATATTAGAAGATAGGAATAGATAATAGGACAAAGGAGGATCAGAAGTAACAGCCTATTTAGATTTAGGCATACGAAAAAACATTAAAAAAACAGAAATATCAAAACAAGGTAGCTCTCTAATCCTACAATCATTTTTCTTCTTCTACAAAAAAAAAGAAAAGAAAGAGAGAGAGAGAGGTCTCCAATCTATTTGTATATTCACCAAGAAGACTCTTCTGAAAAGACCATGAGTTGAGCACCATAGAGAAGCTAATAAAACAATCTTGTCCCAAATGAAAACCAAGGGCAAAGATTTTTCCTCAAAGATTTGGGTATTCTTCTCCAACCAAAGAGACAGAAGGACTGCATATGCAGTAACAATCGGTACTGCCATACTTTCATTTACCAAATTCTCTGAACTTAACTAACAGAAGCTGCTCCAGGCTTTCACAGCACACCACGACTCTGCTAGCACACCAAAAGGTTGATTCCATAGGTAACTGCTCTGTAAATAAATGTGAAGAAGTTTCTGAATAATAGCCAAGTCAGCTGACATTACATACCAATCAGGAGATGAAGCAGCGTTGTACTTGGGTCTATAGAAAATCATTAGTGTTAGCCATGCTCTGCGCTGCCGTCTAAATGAAAGACTTAACCTTATAGAGGGTTATATATTCTGAAGGAGCTTTTCAAGCAGAAATTTCTATTTGGAGAATGTGTAAAAAGTAAAAAGGATTTACAAGTAAAAATGCTCTTATCTAAATCAGAGGGCACATGAAAACATATGAGTAGAGGTCACAAGGCTCCCAATTCTTAGGCTTCTGTCTTTGATTGAATTTGAACATTTCCTAGCTGATGTTCCTAGATGTAACTAGAGGGAGAATTTAATACCTTGCGTTGACATTCATGAATCTAGCAGTGCCTGATTCTTCCTTATTGACCAAATAAGGTTTTAAGTTTGATTAAGAAAATTGCTCTTTGGAGGTTTACCAATGCCAGAACGTTTCTAGATATGCACTTTAGCTTTGATAAGAAAAGTTGATGAAATCTTTATCACTAAAACTTTTATTCTTGGACATCTTTATGATGATTCTCTAGTGTTTGGCATTTTCCATGCAATGAATTTATTTCTTCTAGGGTTAAAACTCATTAATGGTATTGATTTTGGCATGACCAAACTAAAATGTTGCAGATGACCAAATCCTCCTTTTAGTTTTTTTTTTTTTTTTCCTCTGGCATCATAGCTTCAAACTTTCAGCTGCTTAGAAATTGATTCCTTAATGGAATTTTTTTTTAGTTGAAGAAGAATAATGAAATGGTTACTGACATGATATATCATATTTGTGCCTTTGTTTTCAAGCCTTTTCATTGTTAATTTTTTTCTAGATGTTTTTCTATTTTTGGTCTTTTTTTAAAACCTCTTTTAATTTATTTTGGTCAAAATGCTTTTATCGTTTATCTCTACCTTTCATAGTGCTGTCATTTCTATATTAGTTCAATGAGAAGGTTCTAATGTTTCTTGGAACTTTCACTTTTTGAGGAATTTGAATGATAGGGAGGCTTTTGAATTACTTGGTTTGATGAATTTGCTCTCTCTCTCTCTCTCTCTCTCTCTCTCTCTCTCTCTGTGATAGAAAAAGAAAATATTATTAGGAGAGGGAAAAGATTACAAATAAAGAGGATGAGCCATCCTCAAGAGACAGAAAAACTTAAAGATTAAAAGTTACATAGGTAAATATCAATCAAAGTTTTAAAACAAATTCCCAATCCCTTTGCAAATCATTCAAACTAATCCCTAAAAAAAAATAAAATTATGAGCTTTAAGCCACAGCGAAACCACAAACATTATCTTATCCCACACCAAAAACATGGCTGAAATTATTGTTTAAAAATTCTAGCATTCCTTTCCAATCATAGACACCATAAAACTGCAAGTCTTGCCACTTACCAAAGAGCCTTTTTTTCCTGATTGACTCTTTTTTGTCCCAGATAGATGTATGTGATCCTTAGATCCATCTGGTTCTTAATCTTGCACATCATTTTTTTGATTTTCTGGTAAAAAAATCCTTCCAATCAACTTCTACCCTTTTCTAATTCTTTTTGGAAAAAGTTCCTTCAAAAGTTATTGATTGGACTCCTGTTCTCAATAGGATCAATTCTAATAATATGCTTTAGGTGCATAGGTCTCATAAGGCTTTGTCACCAAATATGTGTTTTGTGCTATTGAAATCAATAATCATTTGTTTTCTGCTTTATGATATGGCTTGGGAGCTTTGGACCAAACTCTTTTTCTATTCGATGTTATTTGGGTTTGCCCAGAAAATTTGGGATGTTTATTATCTACTAATTTCATAAATTTTTGTGGTAATAAGGAAAATATGGCTGTTTGGGATTGTGGTTGATTTGCTGTTATTTGATACATTAGGTTGGAAAGAAACGCTAGATTTTTAGAAATCAGGTTTAGTCAAGCATTTTTTTTGTGGGATAGGATTTTGTTTGTAGCCTCTCTTTGCTAAAAGCCACTGGTTACTTTAGAGTGTTGAGTCTGTCAAATTTGCAAAGAAATTGGACCGTAGTTTTGTATTAGTTTTGTTTGTTTATTTTGAGGATTCCTTCTCTTATCATGTACTCTCTTCTCTATTTATAAAAGTTTTTTTTTTAATAGAATTTTTTTGGGTCAAATTGTACTTTTTACCCTTTAACTTTTGCTCAAGTTTTGATTTTACCCTTTGGTTGTTATTTGATACATTTGGTTGGAAAGAAATGCTAGAATTTTAAAAAATAGGCCTAGTCAAGTGTCTTGTTGTGGGATACGATTTTGTTTGTAGCTGACTTTCTTTGGCTAAAAGCCCATGGCTGCTTTAGTCTAAGAAATACCTAATTTACAAAGTGTCTGACCTTGCATTGAATTTAGAAATTGATCCACATAGAAGTTATAGGCTAAAATTGGAACTTAGTGAAAGTTAGAGTGTAAAAAGTACATTTTAGCCAATTATCTTGCTTTGATGCTTTAAACACTCTCAAAGTATGCAAAGGAAGATCCTTTTAAAGTGATAGAAGAATTACTATTAGGAAGGAAAAGGAGAGAGTTACATATCAATTGTGGATATCATCCTAAAAGAACCTAAAAAATGGAAAGCCATAACAGATAGGAAGAACACAATAACTAAGCAGTGCGTGTCAATATCTCTGCATGCCCACCCTTAAAAGCCATCTAAACCACCACAAAAGAAGACAAGTGCACCAATTTATCCCATAAAAGAGGCAGTAGAAGAAAATTATGTCTGAAAAAAGAAAAAACAACATTTCTTGCTAACTTTATACACCATATTATTGCATATAATATTTAAGGGGGTACATTGTTGTGGAGCTGAAGTTCAAGGTGTAAGGGGTAAATTGCACATGACCTATTGTCTAGAGGGTTCCTTGTAATTTAGCCAAGGGAAAAAGCAGGGAGAAAAAATGATAGTCAAGAGTGTTCCTAAAACACTTATACTGGCAGGTGAAAAATTGCTCCAAGCCTTGTTTATACAAAACAAGATCGGTAACCATAGTATAGAAACCTTATTGTAAAATAATGTATATGATAATGCCACTGCCATGTTAACATGATTTGGGTGATCTTGTAATTTTGAAGTAGAATTTCAGATAAAGCTAGGTCTTGTTTTTCTGTAATCACAGCAGATCATAAACCATAGAATCTGTCAAAGGCAGGTTGTTTTGATAGCTTTATGATATGACTCTTGCATTTTGTTATCTTACATTTTGTGTGTCATGCTTTGTTACAGCATTTTTTTTCTCTCTTTGTTCATTTGCATTTAGTTTTTAGGCCCCTGAACTGTTTCTTTATTTTCTTCACTATGATTCTGAATCATTTTGTAGGTGCTGCACAGTGCTTGGGAGAATTGTATAAGCACTTTGGCAGAAAAATTACTTCAGGATTACTTGAAACTACAATCATAGCAACAAAGCTTTTAAAATTTAATGAGGTATTTCCTTTTTGCTTGCATCTCTGTGTATTTGATTTGCAAATTTGAATGCCAGTAAATGAAGGTGGATGTCGAAAAGGGGTGTTGTTGGTGATTTATGCTTTTACATGTTTACTTCTTTCCCAGAACAATAAAGCTATGCTTTAATAACTATGTTTCTTTGTAATCTATTTTCAGTTTATTACTCAAGGATTGTTAATCTTCTCTTCTAACACCATTTATTTTCTTAAGTTAATACTTCTGTCTACGTGGGAGAAACTTCTGATTTTTTGATCTTATTGAATTTGCTAAACTCTTTTCACTTTTCATGTAACCCTGATAGACGTGTCTGGTCTCTAGATTCTTCTGGTATGTTTTCTTGCAAATCTTTCTTCAGTTTTTTGGTCCAGAGCCAAGTCTCAAGTTTATTAATTCCTTTGGGAAGATTAAGGCTCCATCGAAGGTTAAGCTTTTTTCTGGATTGCTGTCTTGAACAAGATTAATACTAATGATATGTTATATGTGTGCATACCACATAAAGCTTTATTCCAGATATGTGTTTGATGTGTTCTAGAAGTTCGGAAACTAGTAGTTAATTGATTCTGCATTGTGAGATTGTGAGGGGGTTATGGAATAAGCTTTTTCTTGTTTGGGATTTCCTGGGTTTATGTAGATACTTGGGACTTTTTCTTTCAAATAGATATTGTGTTTTTGGAAATAACAAGGAAAAAAGCGCACTTTGGGAAGTGGCAAGCTGTTTTATGGTGTTTATGGTTGGAAAGGAATGGTAGAAATTTTAAACTGCAATTTCAGCCTATGTTACTTTGTTTTGGCTAAGCTTATGGTTTCTTTTGAGGGATAAGTTTGATTGATTTATGAAGAGATTGGGAATCTGTTTTATTACTTTGATTGGGTGGTTTCTTTTGATTGTTTTGTGGGTAACTTTTAGTCTTTTAAGGTTTTCTTTCTTTTGAGGATGGCTCATCCTCTTTACATGTAATCTTTTTCCTTCTCTTAATATTTTCTTTTTCTGTAAAAAAAATTGCACTATTGTTCCCAATATTTTTAAATTGTTATAACTTAGCCTGATAGTTTCAATTGACAATTTCATCCTCATAATTTCAAAATTAGAGCAATTTGGCTTCTGTTGTGGTGATGCGGCATATATTTATCTAACATGTCATGCTATGTCAGCTGATATGTCATCATGGCATGCTGTTAAGCCTGTGATAGAAGGGAGTGAATGCTCTGATTTTTAAACTATGAAAAATGAAATTTCTACAGCCGAAAGTGTAAGCTTTAACTTGTGACACTTTTGAAATATAGCATTGAACGTGCAATCAGGTGTGATTTTTTTTTGGGTTATGTGTTGACTGAAAGTTGATTGTCAAGATAGACTTGTTAATTGGTTGATAATGAACATAAACTTGACTAAGGAGTTCAAATAAAAATAAGGTAGCTAGCATGTAATAATGGAGCATTGACTAAGACTAAGAAAGTGAAAGGCTGAAGAAACTCTTGTAGGTCTCTTGGATCTAACAAGTCACAGTTGCAGAAAATGGAGGTTTCCGAGTTAATGTTTTTTGATGCTTTACAAGTATTTAACTTTTTTAATTTTGCTGCTGACAGTAACATATGGATATCTCTTCCTGTTTGTCTGTGCGATTAATGCAACTTTGGCTTATCTGATGTTGTTTTATGTCCAATGACTGAGGGAGGAGGGGAGGGAGAGAAAGAAGTTGCATATGCTTTATGCTGCTTTCTTTCATTGAACCATAAAATCCTTAAGTGTACAAATTGGCTGTGGACATGCCATTGCCCTTCTAGTTATTCTGTGATACTTGATTAATGGATCCCTCATACATGCATGGCACCAGCCTTTTTATAGTTACACTCTGCTTGCTTTTGACAAATTTTTTCTGCCTCCCCTAAAATTCAGGAGTTTGTGAGACATGAGGCTTTACATATGCTTCAGAATGCCTTGGAAGGCTGTGGTAGTAGTGCAGCGTCATTAGCATATAGTGAGGCATTCCGTCTCATTATGCGATCTGCCTCCGGGGATAAGTCAATTGCTGTGAGAATAGCTGCTGCAAGATGTCTGAAGGCATTTGCTAACATTGGAGGTCCAGGTTTAGGGATGGCAGAACTTGACAATTCAGCTTCTTACTGTGTCAAGGCAGGTGCTTTTTGTCTCAGTTCTTTTTCTTACCCATAAATATGCCAATTATTTGATTGCAAAATCTGCAGTTTTCTTTATTCATCAGTCTCATCACAACTGCTTCTGATAGGCACTCGAGGATCCTGTTTCATCTGTCCGGGATGCCTTTGCTGAAGCTTTGGGTTTGTTGCTTGCTCTTGGAATGAATCCTGAGGCACAGGTTTCTACATATTAGACTTATCTGATTGTTGCTTGATCCCCTTGCAATGTTTTGATTGTTCTAAATCTTACTAGGTTCAACCAAGGGGAAAAGGTCCTTTCACTCCAGCTAAAAAGCTAGAAGGTGGATTGCAGAAGCATTTAATTTTGGCCTTCACAAGAGGTATATTATTTGATTGGATCACCACATCTTTGCATGCCAAGCGTTTGGCATTGACCACATTGCTTTTCGCTGTTACTAATTTTCATGGAGGCTGAGTTCTTATATTGGACATTTGTTGTTGTGTATAAAGAAAACCATTGGGTTCTAGTGGCAGGCACAATAGAGTTCATAACTGTACACAGTTGGTACAGAAAAAGAATAATTCCCCCAATAAGGTCTTTCTTCTTTGATAGTCATGGGATGGTACTGACAAAGGTGATAGTCTTAGGGAACTTACTTTCTCTGGAAGGTTTCTCGGTTTGTGAGCTTGGGTTGAGTTTGTGTGCAATGAGACTTGAGAGTGATAAAATATTTTCTATTCTCTCCTGTTTTTGTTTAAATTAGTTGATATAGTGTTTTTACATTTTACTTTTCAGTATCATCAAAACTATTATAGATATGGACTTCAATATTCTTTCAAAGAGGGCTATCTTTTTTTTTTATTATTATAATTTTTTTTATTTGATACATTTTGGGTGGTACAATATGCTTTGCTTCTCATTGACTGATGTATGAGGTGTACATATCTGTAGATAGGCATCCACAATTGTTATTTGCTTTTGGGATTCATAACATGGTACAGTTGCTTTATGTTTGTGTTAGTCCTTTTGTTGATGCAGTTCATTCCCTGCATCTGATGACTTTTCACAATTTGTGTTGCAGCAAGTGGATTGTGGTTTAGGGATGTACGTGTTGGCATAACATTATCTTGGGTGTTCTTTTTACAGGTGAATCTAGAAGCTTTCTTTATTTGGATGTTTTATTTAGAAAATTGCTTGTGCTTTTCATTTTTCCATTTGTGATTTCATTTTTTGCTTTCAAGAAAACTTTGAAGTTTTCTGAATCTTCTGGTTGCAATGCGTACTTTGAATGTACTTTCTGCATGTATTTCTTATCTTTAATTTTTACTTTTATTTTTTATTTTTGCATCTGAGACTAGAAGCCATATTTTCCTACACTATGGGATATTCTGGCTGCTTTGAAGTAAGTTGTTCACTATCTCTGATGAGAAGTAGGTTTACCCAGATACCATGGAGCTGTTTCTTTGTTCTAATTATTTACTTTTTGGGAGCAAAATGGAGTTTGAACCTTTGAGGAGCACTTGCTATGGGACAAAATTGTTTCCATGGCACTCCACTGGTGCGCATGGTTTGTTCCAAGGAATTCCTTGGTAGACATGCAATTGGACTGGAGAGCTCTATTATTTTGATGTGTGTGTGGATTAGGGCTTTTTTTTTTCCCCTTTTTTTTGTGTTTCTAGACTTGTTTAAGGAGGATGTCATGTTCTCCTTTTCTATGTACTAATTCTGTCTTTGGTATTCTGCTCCATAACTTAATTTACTTTTCCTTGCTCTGATATTTGTATGTGTTTGTGCATGTGCTTATGTGCATTGTGTTATAGCTTATTGTTTGTGTAGCATGTTGGCCACTCATTGAGCCCAGATGTCCAACATATGAGCTTTTTTAAGTTGTGTTTTTTTTGTAATATTTACCTTGCAGGCCATTCGTGTAAAATATCTGCATCCAGATAATGAGCTTCAAAATTTTGCTCTGCAAGTTATGGAAATGCTCCATGCTGATGCTTCTGTTGATGCCCATGCACTGGTATTTTGTCAATATTTATATTTTTTGACTTCTTTTGATTTTATTGTCATAGTAGATCTGAAAATCTCACTAATATTTCTAGAAAACTTGTGATGTTTTTTTTAACATAATGGAACTTATTCAGTTTTACTTAAAATAGTGACGCTACTAGAGCAATGGGCTGATTGGCAGTTTGATTTAGGCAAAAATGATTTGTCAATTGAATATGATGAAGTAACCTATGTACTGTTGATAATGCCAATTCAGGTTGTTTGTGGCACAACTGAAATCATGTGCTTGTTCACTGCTTTGTTGATAGTGGGTTTCAATTTTTTCTTTGTAATGAACATTTTGACTTGTGTATCTTCAACTTACTGCAGGCTTGCGTTCTTTATATCCTTCGGGTTGGTGTAACAGATCAAATGACAGAGTTAACTCAAAGGAGCTTTTTGGTTTTCCTAGGGAAGCAGGTATGCTAAATTTACTTCAATTAAATTTTCATATACACTTACTGAATTTTGTCTATTATATTTTATAGTTTTGATGACATGTTGATTACGTGCATGGAATCCTTTGTTATGGCTTAAAGCTCATGGTTTTTTTCTAGGGATTAGTTTGACTGATTTGTAAGGGGATTGGGAATCTGTTTTGGAACTTTCATTAATGGATATCTATGTAACTTTTGGTCTTTAAGATTTTCTGTCTCTTGAGGATGGCTTATCCTCTTTATTTGTAATCCTTTCCTTATCCCAATAATATTTTCTTTTTCTATCAAAAAAAGTTATGTGCATGGAATCTTTCCTTTTTATTCCTTGAACCTTGCAGCTTATATTACCTGATGCTGGTCCTTCCATGAAAGTTGCTGCACTGCGTACACTGTCTTATACTCTGAAAACACTGGGAGAGGTAAAGCATATATATATCTATCAGAAAACGGAACATAAATTGGATAATTCTGTTACCAGAGGAAAGTTGTATATTCTTAATATTTTAGTCGTGTGTGTACTGGCGCATAATGCCTGAATCTTTTGAATTGTTCATTTGCAGGTTCCACTTGAATTTAAGGAAGTTCTTGACAACACTGTAGTTGCAGCAGTGTCTCATTCGTCAAAGCTGGTGAGATCATAATCTTTATTATTTGCATGAAGTATTTATAATTTTATATATGGTAGAATTTATTATTCTCACATTCCTTCCATTTACATGGAGCTTTTATATAAGGTAGAATTTATTCTTCTCATAATCTAATTGTCCCTATGCATGCTGACTCTGAATTGTATAGTCGTTGCTGTTTGCACTTCCTTCTAATTTTTGCCTATTAGATTACAATGGAATATAGGTGGCTTTTCGTTATTTCTTGAAGGAAAATGTGAAGGAAATCAACATGGTCATGGAATCAATCTGCATGATAGTAGTGAAAAAGGAGAAAAAGAAAGCCTTTTTAACTTGAGGTCTACAAGTTTTGCTTTGAGGTTGTGTTTGTTCTTTTCTTTATCTGGTCAATTCAAGGGCTTATCATTGTTCATATTATCCCAATTTAGTGGATCCTGTTAGACTATGAAACATTCTGGAAGGGTTGAGTTGTTCTGTTTTGATCTAGAAAACATGTAGCACAACAGGATGGCAGTATGAATTGGAAACTCTGTAATTAAGATTTAATCAAATAAAATTGGATGAGCTACTTATACCTTCTAAATTGGTGGTTGGATGACTTGGTCTCAAAAACGTTAGTATTTCAAGTGTCTACACTTAAATTGATGATTTTGGAATAAGCTTTTTTCTTTGTGGTTTCATGGGTATGTCCAGCTATGTTGGACAGCTTCTTTACTGCTAGATATTTGGTTTTGGAAATAATAAGGAAAGAAAAACACTTTGGGGAGCTGCATGCTTCTTGTCTTATGGTGTATATGGTTGGAACAGAATGCTAGTATTTTGAAATAGTAATATTACCTGTTGGCTTGGTGTGGGACAAGATTATGTTTGTCACGTTGCTTTGATTTAAAGCTCATGGTTTCTTTCGAGGGATGATAAGTTTGATTGATTTGCAGAGGGATTGGGTGTCTGTTCTAGAGCTTTGATTAGATTGTTCTTGGTTTTATTTTCCTGTAGTTTTTTATTCCTCTTTCTTTTTCTCTCTTATGAGGATTGCTTATCCTCTTTTCTTATACTCTTTTCCCCCTTTAATAAATGTTCTTTTATCAACAAAAAATTGATGAGTTTGAGAACTATAGAAGAATGAGTTTTCTGACTAAGGCTTTTTAAGAAAGTTGAGACTGTTTTGGAGAAGAAAGGATTACAAGACTTTCTGCAAATGCAATTTGTTGTTATGACTGATGCATTTGATTGAAGCATAATGTTCGGCTTTCATCAAGCATTTCTTATTTGTGCAACTTTTTTGAAAGCGGGTGGTTTTCTTAGCTTCCTTTTGGGTTCTTGATCATAAATGTTGCTTGATCAGGGACAAAGGTGGTGTGCGCTAAGGAAGGGGTGTGGTGGAGTTCTTGTAAGATATGTGGAGAGATTGGCGATCTCTTCTGGTCTAAAACTTTAATACTTTGTAATCAGTGCCTTTTCTGTTTCTGGAGCAGCCCTGGTTCTCATTCTTTGTAATTGTGATTTCACTTGTATTAAGAAAGGCCTCTTATTGGGCATGCTTCTAGTTTCTATTGTTTTCCTTATTTTGTTAGGATTCCTTATTATAATAGAACTCTGTTTTGCTGCTATAATTTGTTAGATATAAATATATGTGATGCGCCTAACCTAGTTGAAGGGTTATGGCTTCTAGTCTCTCCTCTTTTGTTCTTTCTCTCTCTCTCAATGACTTGGTATCAAGAGCAACTTGATTCCTAGGGCTACAACAAAACAGTTTACACTTCCTGTTTTCTTTTCTTTTTCCTAAATTCCAACTTTTCTTCTTTGGTAAATATCTGGCGTAGGACAAAGAAGATGGATCAAACACAACTATGTCTGGATTTTCATAATTATTAAGTAGTTTTTGTATTTTTTTTTTAGGAATTTTATTTAGTTATTTAAAGTAGTTTTAGGATAAATAATATAGAATTAGAGTCTTAGTTTGATTCTATATGAGTTAGGAGTGTTTTAGTAGGGTATTTACTTGAAGAGGAAGTCTTATCATGCCTATAAATAAGGCATCAAAGTGTAAAACGAAATACACCATATATTTCTTATTTTAATGATATTCAATGAGTTTTCATCTTTTTTGGTGGATTCCGGAGTTATTTTCCTAGTGTATTCTAGGTCGTCAACAAGAATGTTAGCTAGTACCTATGTTCACACTTTCATCCTGCATCAATATCTAAAGGTCTGATTGGCTCTCAGTTTCTCCCCCTCTTCTTCTTCTTCTTCTTTTTTCTCTTTTTTTGTTCAACCTAAGAATTGGTTGCGGGCAGATGAATTAAGGTGATCCAAGGGAGGATCGTCGCTGGTTTAGGTGTGAGGCTGGGGTGTCTCGCATAAGATAGGGCAGTGAAGAATTTTGGTGATCTGGGTACTGTCGTGCAGACCAGATTTTGCTGCCAAACAGGTTCAAATATTTTGTTTTTGGAACGATCTCTTATTTCAGTTTTTTAAGGGCAGAATTTGGTGATTTGTGTACTGTGAACAGTCTAGAATTTGCTATAATCCAGGCTATAATATTCTGTTTGAGGGAATTCTCTTATTTGAGT
>JANHAO010012927.1:0-16117 GCA_026873985.1 Saraca asoca | reverse complement strand
TACACCAGGAGACGTCCATCTTGAGTAAGTATATTTCATGTTATTATTTTTAATTTATTACTTAAGATAAATGTATATTTGTGTTAACTTTGAGTTTTATTCTTTAAAAAGTTTAACCTTACTAAGGGACCGATAAATGTCATTTCTGACGTTATCAGGAGCAAATTCTAGGATCCTTAGACTTGTTGGAAAGAGGTTCCTACTACAGAGAAAGATATGTGGTTTGCAAAATTTTGGATAAGTATAATTTAATAATTGAGTTTCTTATGTTATTACATCATTTTATTTGTTTATTAACTAATATTTTCATTTACAGGAAACATATAGATGATTGTCTGCTTATGAGAGACAGATTAGGAAGATTTTTTACCATAAGGGTCAAAAATGTCTTAAAAATGCAATGAATAAGTTTAGGGTAGGTAAAGGTAAATGTGATTAGGTGTCTCCTTCCATTAGAGAAGAGCTTGATAGAATATGGGCTAGCCCACAGTGGAAAGAGAAGAGTAAAAGAGCAAGGCAAAACAGGATTGTAGATAAGGGTGCATCTTCATAAACTGATGGGTCCATCTCTACAGCTGAGCACAGAAAGAGATTAGTATGATTTAATTTTACTTTATCTAATTTGAGATTACTGTTGCTGTTTAATTAATTATTAACATTTACTAATTTCATATGTGTAGAAACAAGAGTTGCAGATGGAGCCTAGCGATTTTGAGATTATGGAGCGAACAAAGACGTTGAAATAAGGAGACTAGGCTTGCCAAAAGGCTACAGACGTTGCTGTAAATATATTTTTATTAGTATATTTGGTTTCTCAAAATCAGTTATCTATATTAATCATTTGAATTTTTATTAACAACATGAGTATCAACGGCTCCGAGGAGAAGGCACTAGGAGCGAGGGAGATAGCTCACTAGCATCCAACAATGCCCTCTTCTTCTAACTTATTGGGGGAAGGAAACAAAAGGGTAATGTTTGGTCGCAGGGTAAGTTAGGCCCTCTCTTACTTTCCTCTGTAGGAGCATCATCTTCTTCGTTTGAGCCAGATAATGCTAAGTTGATAAATTTAAGGGCTAAGGTTACTGCCCTTACAGTGGAGCTCATGAGCAAGGATGCACTCCTTGCTGACATGCGAGAGCACTTACAACGTAATGAGCAAAGGATGGAGTATTTGTATCAGTGCCTATACATTGACCCTTCATTAATCAATTCGTCTCTTGATGCCCAACCAGCAGTGTCTGAGCCCTACGATCCAGCATCACATGATGCACAGCACCATCCAAAGGAGCCACACGATGAATTTGATGCAGATGATAAATCTTAATGTACATTAGTTTTTTACTTAATTTAGATGTGACTGATTAATTTTCTATTTGTAATGGATTTATACTGAGTTAGATTTATTGTCATATTTATGGATTTACTGTTACTTTGATTTTGATATTTTTTATGTATTAAATTTACCTTTAATGTTTAATTGAATGGTTTTACTATACACTACAATTGAATGGGTTTTGGATGGTATTGGATTGGATTTGTTCATTTTTATGTGACAATCAAGTGTCAGTGACCGAAATAGTTACTAAAAAAAAGTGTTTGCAAAAACTGTTCATTGGTTTAGCGACCGAATTTGCGACCAAAATTTTCTTCACATTTTACCATTTTGCAATCGAAAGAGTGACCAAAAATTTTAGTGACCAACTTTCCTATAACTCAGTGACTGAACTGTCAACAAAGATTAGGTGGCAAAATTTTGTATTTTAGAGATCGAAATAGCAATCGAAAATTTTAGTTGCAAAAAACACAAAACAGTGACCAAAAACCAGGACTTTAGCCACTGAAATAGGGATTAAATTTTTTGGTCGCTAAATTTAGCGACTGCCCAATTTCGATCGCTGATTGTTCTACGATTGGGTTTTTAGCCCCTCCTTTTTTTCGATCATTGTTCGGTCGCTAAATCCATCTGTGATCGAAATTTATTTTTTAGCGATCGAAAACTATTTTTTTTTTGTAATCACGGCCGAAACTATACGACATATGTCACCAAATCTTGGCCAACATGCCAGCCTTCTAATAAATTCGAGTCACACTTGAATAAATAAATGTAGCATTATGGATTTTGTTGCCCATAAAATCAAAATCCTATATGTAACTTGCCCGCAAGCAAACATAAATATATAGTCGTAGCATTCACGCATACTAAGTCTTAAAGAATGCACCATATAATTAGTCTCTAATGTACATTGATAAGAGATTTTTTAAAACAAGTAAAGTGATAACTCTATTTTATTAATATATGCATCATTATATATTTTTTAGTGTGTAGGAGAGTTTCTAAACCACCACACTTTGATCCTTAGCCTATGCCACAATACCCACCTAGGTTACCAAATGTGCCTCCTAAAGAGCATTATAAGCCAAAGCCCTAATGGCACAAATAAACATACTTTTTCTAAGTTAATATAAGAGTTAATATAAGGGCTTGTCTCTTAACTCGGAAGATATCTAACATGACATATTATATGAACATAAAGATACAAATGCAAAGATCACAACTATATACTTTTTTACTTACAGTGGATAAACGATCTATGTCAAAATAATAAAAATACCCCCAAAAAGGAAAAAAAATTAGGAAAAATAATATATATACTCCCAAATTCATACCATAGGACCTCCTCTTTGTGATTGATTATCTCACTAGTTTCATTCAAAACCAAACATGTTTGCTTGTCGAACTGGTTCATTGGGTCAACTTGTGATAAAAAGACAAGGCTAGTCCATAATAAGCCAAAAAGAAAAAAGAAAAAATCAATTGTATTAGTGATCCGAATTTATTTGAGAATATGGCTTCAGATTTTTTTTTAATCTTTATAAAGATTATAATCTTCAAAAAATTACCTTTCCTTTTTTCTTAGCTAATCCCAGAAGTTTTTCATGAATTGGGCTTACATGTCAAGGATGATCAAATCGAGAATGCAATTTTTAGTATGAGTGCTTTCAAAGCTCCTGATTGAGATGGCTTGCATGAAATCTTTTATCAAATGAAATCTTTCATCAAAGTCAATGAGATAAAGTTGCTTGTTAAGGATACCTTCCTGAAATCATTGTTGGTGAGGGGCATTAATTAGACTTTTCTTGTTCTCATTCCTAAAGTTGATTCTACGCCTTAGTGGAAAAGATAAATATGTAGAATTTGCTTCAACTGCTGTGCAAATTTGCAAGTGTACTTGGGTAGCGACAAGAGCCTCCAAGGCAAATTAAAACACATTTATGTTAAATTAAACGTGGATCATAAACTGATATTCTTTATTCCAATTTCGCAATTGTTTAAAGAATGTAAAACTTATATGTTTGAAGTTGAAGTGTTGATTAGCTCAGTTTTTATTCAACCATGCTCGTACTTGTATAGTAACTAAAACTACGTACTTTAATAAGATTGTTCCCCTTTATTAGAGCACTAATGACACCATAATCCGCTTTTTAAGGCTAAACAAAATATATAATATTGTTTTAAACAATTAGACAAATGTTTTCACCTTGATCTCGTCCTCTAAACGTGCCCAACTTTTAACTTTTTTGTTAGGGTGTGTTTGAAAACTTTAAATAGTTTTAACGTTGAAAATAAATATTTAATTTTAAGTATTAAATTTATATTGTTTAAATAATTTCTTATTTATACATTAAATTTAATTAATAGTTTAAAATTTTTATCATAAAATATTAAACTTTTGTATATTTTTAATATTATCCTTGATTATAATTTTAAAAATTCTATGGATCGTATAGTTAATAATGTGATATATATATAATATTATTATTTAGAAGAAAGAGATAATGTTAATTATATTTATTCAAAAAAATCTTATTAAAATAAAACTAATTGATGAATCCTGAATATATTCAATTAGGTAATTGTCGCTTAACAGATTTAGTAAAGTTTCACTTAATTTGAACAAATGAAATAAATAAAATCTAATTTTAAAGTTGAATCTATTCAATTCAACATTGAAATAGTGTTTTCATACACAACCTTAGTAAAGATGTTAAAATGAGTCTAGACATGTAATTTAGAGCACGTTTGATTTAAGTATTTCCTATTTTCATTGAAAATGAAAATAAGAAATAAGGTTAGAAATATATTTATATTAATTTTGTTGAGGACTAAAAATGAAAAAAAGTTATTTTTATCATTTTTGTTTTCAAAAGGTGAAAATATGATAGCATTATTATAAATAAACTGAATTTAATTTCTTATCCTAATATTAGAAGCAGTGTCGAAAATAGAAACCAATAATTCAAATTAAATATGTTTTTATTATTTTTATTTCTTAAAAATATAAAACAATAATCTAAATCAAACATGTTTTTTAAAATTTAAAATTCTGAAAACAAAAATTATTTTCAAAAAATAAAAATAAAAATAAGAAACATTTCTTAAAACCAAACGTCACTTTACATAGCGAACATGCAAACTTTCTTAAACTCAGATTTGTGCTTTCAAATCTGTTTTGAAACTGATCTGAATGGGTTGTTTGTACTTTGTATCTTGATTTTTCTTTTCTGACTAAAACATTATTTTGGTGCTTAATTCATAAATGAAAGTTTTCTAAATTATATACCTATTTAATTTTTATTCTTGATGTTAATTATCTTCGACAAACTTAATTTTATTTAATTAAATTTTTTTGTTCATTTGCCTGTAAACATGTTAAACAGAGCGTTATTATTAAAGATCAAAATCTAATATGACACTTTCCTATGCTTACGTGCGCTTTCAATACGACTTGCATGTAAGTAAAGTGACTATGTGTAAGGCACTAGGTATGATCTCGTGGGTCAAACGATCTGAGTGACTTAGATTCATCCTTTGCCACATTTAAGGAGAAAGTGATTATTTGAGTTAAAATGACATCATATTAACAGGAAAAAAAAAAGGGAGACAACTAAAGTGCCCATTCTCCAACCCTCCTTTTGAAATATAGTCCTGTAATAAGTTTAGAATATAGAGAGCAATAGGCAAACATTCATGTCTCCATATTAGATTTCAGACTTGCATCTCGTCATTTTTGTTAACAAGCAGTTAGACATATGGGAAAAAGAGTCCAATTAAACGAAATTAAATTTCTTAAAAATTAAATAAAGAATCAAAATCGAATAAGAATAAATTAAAAAATATAAACTTATTTGGAACTAAAATGATATTTTAGTGTTTTCTATTAATATCGAAGTATTACCAAGTATGTAAAAAGAAGATAATATATATTTAAGTCACTAGATGGTTGGTTTAGTAGCGAGAAATTTAAATTGCATGTTAAAGGTTTTAGATCCAAATTTTCTTGTCAATAATATAAAAAATATATATATATTAATTTTTTTATATTATATAAAAATAAAGAAAGCCATTACAAAAGAAAATTATTATGCGCTGAATAAATTTGATTAGTACATTTTAAGTTATAAATTTCAATATCAAAACTTTATAAATTTGATTAGTTTGAAACGTATGGTTGGAATGGGAAGGAGTTGCGGCAGAGGAGATTATGTTTCAATCATACACGTGCACGATCCCTTGGTGTACAAACAATGAGTTTTGCTTTCATAAATACTTAAAAAATTGAGCTTAAATTTTGTAGAATTTACAATTTTTTAGTAAAGTATAGAAATTCTTTCTATAATTTACTCAATTTACTTTATTATTCTGTGATTCATATATAAATGGATCCTTTGAGATGTGATCAAATAGAAAGAAGACAGTGTTTATTTTTTTTTTTTTAAATCACTTGTAATAAAGTAATAATAGATTAAATCAAATGAAAACTGCAACTTTATTTAACATAGAGGGTCAAAATTCGTTGGAGTGTATATAATTTTTAAAATTTTTAAGAATTAATTAAAAATTACTATACATAAATATAAAGTGATTAAAAAAAATTTTAGAGGTTGCAACTTCTGTCAGTGATTGTGTGATGCGTAAAATTTGCTTCAATATGGGATGGAAAATAACTACAATGATGTGATGCGCTAACCAATTAAAGCTAAAAGAGGTTATTAAAACATTTTAAATCACACAGTAGAGTGGAATCAAGCCAAATGACTTAGGATTTTCTATAATCTACTCTACAACTTTTATTATTTTCATACAAAATTTATGCAATTTCTTGGCATTCAAATACAAAAAAAAAAATAGAAATTTACATAAAAGGATTGTGCAATATTTATATAAGATTTTGCAACTTCAAGTGTGCCATACTCTAATTTTTGTAAAATAGTTAGAACAAAACCTACAAAAGTTACAAACACGTATGTATATACAATTTTTTTTATCCAAAAAAAATCACCAAAACACTACCCACAAATCAACAAGGCATTTATTAAACAAGACTCTAAAAGAAACATAAAATTTTCTATACTTCTATTTGATTTATTTTTAAATTTTATAATAAATTAAGGATGAATTAAATAAAAAAATATAAACTTTCAAAAATTTTATATTTTTAACATCGTTGAATATTCATTAAGCAGTTCTCAAAGCAACTAATTAATAAATAACCAAAGAAATGGAAAGATAAAAGCTAATGATGCCACTTGTCGCCATTTTGAGGGTGCTAGTTGCATAAACAAACAAAGCAAAGTTCTAAAAACCCTAACTGATAACATTAAATTGCTCTAAATCTTGAAATCTGTAAAACATTGTGGAAATCGTTCAAATAATTAATTAGTTAAGGTGAAAGGGAACATATTTTGTAGGTATGAGTATAGTTATAGCTTCAATCTTGAAAGAAGGAAAATATCCGACCACCAACATTGCCGTATTGTGGGGATGCAACTCAGAATGTTTTGCTTTTGATTGTTAATTTCAATTCATAAAAGTTAGGAGGGGACCATTCTTGTTTTTATGAATGTTTCATCGTAATTGTAGAATTTGCAATATATAATAATATATTTTTCCTTCAAAATCTAGAGTTTACTCACTTTTTATTATAAAATTTTACACTAATTTTACCTTCTAGCTTAATTTGGACTCTAGGCCAGCAACTTTTAGAATGCTCTTTTTATTTCATTTTATCTACTGTTAAAGTAAATATACATTTATTAAAAGACTGTTAAACAGTCTCAATTAAAAGAGAAAATAATTACATTTTATATAGTTGTCATTTTATTATATTAAAGGTCAATTAGGATGTGAAGTAATTGAGTATTTAGACTATTTATTTTATCAAAAAATATTTTTCATAAGAGTAATCTCATTTACTTATATTTATAATTAAAAAAATTAGTTAAGACATTTCCTATAAATATATAAGTGGCATAAAAGGCCTTTACTTATATACAAACAATGAGATTATTCCTACAAAAAAATATCTTCCAATAAAATAAATGAAACTTTAATATTTTATAATTATAAATACAAGTAAATGAAATTATTTCTATAAAAATCTTTTCTATCAAAAGAAACAGAGTCTAGGATTATAAAAAATGTTCTATTGTTCTATTTGCTTAACGTGTGGGAAGTGTAATGGAAAATAGCATCTTCTAGTTTAAAGAAGAAATTATTTTCCTTTGTTACCATAACACTATGTATTATTTTGTTAATCACAACATATGAAAATTAATGAAATTTTTCTATGAATGATGTTTTTCAATAAAACAAACCAAATATTAATAGAAATAACAGAGACAAAATTTAAAAAAAAAAATTAATACATTCTTGATTGTTTTTTAAAGAACAGATAAATATGAATAAAATTAATAATTTTGTAAAACAACAGATAAAAAATAATGGAATGAGAACTCAAAAAGTTACTAAACTCAAATTTTTCTTGCTATTCTTTGTTAGAAGTCATAACCAAAAAAAAAGGTCTGAAAACTTGGGTGATTGTACAAAGCCATCAAGAGAAAAGTTCAAAGGGAGAATGACTACTTTCAAACAATATCAAACTGTTTTCTTCTTAATTATTTTCTCACATAATACGATTCCATACGATGGAATGACAGTTGAGGTGGCAATCAACATATCCCGCTGTCTATTGTTGTAGCTTTTATGATCATCTTGAAAGCAACATATGACAATGATCTTCAATGGTTTGATCTCTCTCTCTCTCTCTCTCTGCTATTCTATTACTGCATTATTACTGGAAAAGGTCAGTTATTGATTTTATGCCATTGCTTAGGGCATGCTGAACTAATAAATTTCTTAGCAGCTTGCGTGGTGGTTACTTGTTTTACATTCTTTGGGCAATGATACCAAAAATTTTGCAAGTTTTTATAAAAGTTTAATATAAATATCATAACTTACAACTTTTATAAAAAATTAATGACATGTGAAAATATTAAGACAATAAAATTGAATGTACAGAGATAATAAATCACAAAACCTACAGAGATAACAATGTCGAAGACGCTAAAATTGTGAAGGAAACTATCTAAAATTTGCAGAGTAAAAGAAGTACTCAATTGTGTGAGTTTAATGAGACAAAATCATGATAAAGTCAATAAAGAAGGTAAAGAACAACATATTATGTTGATTATCCTAAAAGTTATGTTAGGTTGAGATAATTTTTTTCATAAAAAGTTGTAAGTACATATAAATTTTACGTATAATAAATACATAAAAAATTATAATATCATCATTAAAAGTTGTAGAATTTTTTTCCTTTTTATATAAAAATTATTTAAAAAATGTTAATAAGCCCCGTGAGAGTGAAGATTGTAAAATTTGAGAGCAAGTTTGGAGGTGGAGTGGGCCTCAAAGGATGGGGGTGTTAATGTAGCAAAGCTCACAGGGAAGGCCTATAACCAATGACAGGAAGGCTAGATGGGGATTTGGCCCAACTTTTTGTCCTTGCTGCCTAATGGAAGATGAATTATGTTGTTCACGTCTTAAGGGACTGTCCAAGAATGAAGCAATTATGGAGTGATTTGATCCATCAATACAGCTGATTTTTTTCTTTCCTCTAAATCTATTTGAGTGAACCAAGAAAAATTTGTCAAAATCCTTAGAGAAGGCATTGGAGTTACATTGGCAGACTTTTTTTGTGGTCACATGCTGGCTTGCATGACAATGGAGACACGAAGAATGCTTTCACTCCATTTGTTTTTTGGGAAGAAATTCATTTTTTAAAGAAATCTCATTTCTTTGGATATAAATAAATAAAAAAAATTATAACATATTATATATTTTGTGATTAATAAAATAATACATAATATTATAATAATAAAAAAATAACTTTTTTAAAATAATAAATATTATTTTCCATTATACTCCATATGAATAGCTATGAGAGGTGAGTCTGTGCAAATAATCACACTAAACCTTCAAATTTCTTATAAGATATATTAAATAGTATTCTATATACACTCACTAAATTTTAGAATTTGAAGTGACTAAAATATGAAAATATTGAGTTATAAACCACACTTTCTCTTTGATTATGAACTGGCCGCAAAAATTGAAGTTTCAAATTCAGTATTATTCAATTAATATTTATACAATGAAGAGTGAATAATAGAAAATGTTATATTCGTACACACTGATGTAACAGTATCTTAATTATCTTAAATTCTATTATATTCAGTGTTAACAATATATATAAATACTTCAAATTTGATTGATCAAAGCATTATTATGTTATTTGTTTGTATACACTTATGTAATTGTTATCTTAAATTCACTATATCTTAGCGAATAATTTATATATAATTTATGTCATTGTTTTGAATGGATGGTAGAATTTGAACATGAGAACAGTTTAAATCAAATTTCATTATAAATATGTTAAGCAAGACTAAATAAATCTCAATAAATAAATATAATATTACTCTTTTATTTCTTTGAATAACTTAGTTCGTGTGGGCATATGTATATATTTTAATAATATTGATAATAAAAATTGATTATTTGACGATTTCAACATATGAGATTTTGTTTATAACAATTATAACATGTGAATTTCTTTAATATCATAATTTTAATGTTTAATCAGTATTAACAGATCAATATTATTGTTATGATAAAACTTCATGGGTAACGCTTCATTACATATTCAAAGATTTTATAAGTTTTTATAAAGGTTTACCATAAAAAGTGTAATTCTATATATAAAATCTTGCAATTTTTATAAAAAAAAAATTACAATTTTATGTGAATTTTGTATATAACAACAAGTGTATATAGAGTTCCAATTCCATCAAAATTGCATATAAAACATTTCAAAATTTATCTCATTTATAAATTTATAACTCTTAATGAAAGAGTTGCTAAAATATCAAAAAATTTCACAAAAGTTGTAAGAATACATATCAATATAAATTTTTTAAAGTATACTCTAAAATATGACTCTAAGTTTAAAAATTAAATACATAAATTTGCACCACTGATTTCTGGTTCTTCACTCTACCATTGTTGAAAAACCATTACGAGCATCTTGTGAGGTGCCTTTTGGGTTGGTGTATGTAGAGTTGGTTTGTCTAGTTATGTTGAGTTCTCAGATAAAGCAATGCCCTTGTAGATTGACTTGCAAATAAGGCTTTACAGATGCCTCAAGGCTTGCATAGGCTATAGCCCCTCCTCGATAACTTGTTTTTTAAGTATCAAAAATTGAATTTGTGAACTAATTCAACTGATAACTATGCTTAGTTTAAACCAAAACTTGACATAAAATCAATCATGATAAGAAAGTCATGTGGCATAGATTTGGAAAGGAATCAACTTGTGTACTAATTTTCTTATTTTAGGGGTATTTGAATCTTTTTCAACAAGGTTCACTTGCCTAGTATATGTGAATAGAAAAATACATGGCTATGACTCTTGTATTTTTATTTTCGTGCCCATATGAGATGTCACTTAGATCTCTTTCTGAGCTATAGGAAAAGACCTGATGTCAAATAGAGAAAACTCTATCAACTCCTATTAAAAAGGCTTTAACATAGAATGCTTTTTATAGGGATGTGCTCAGCGGCCTAAATGAGTACTATGACACTAGTTGAGGATACGAGTGTGTTGACTTGGTGTCTTCCCTATACAACTATCTAATAAGATATATATCAATAAACGGGGTTGCACCTCTCTTTATGCAATTGTCTCTTGTCTATTGCACGCTAAAGGCTACTTATATGAAATGTTCTTGAGGCTCAATATATGCGGTTACTTTGAATTGCATACTTATGTAGGATTTCTTTATATGTGCTGATGAACACTTAATCTTCAGGTAATGAAACATGGTGGCCAAAGAAACCTATAGAAGGGTTTAGGCGGTGGAGATTGCTAAAGCTTCTAAAATGCTCAAGTCAGTATTCATGCTATTTGAAAGTGCAAGTGTTCAAAATCAGCTTAAATAACTATACCTTTAGGTACTTATAGAGCATTTGAAGGGGTAATGCAATCCTTTTGATGTCTCAGAGTTAGTGCTCTGCTATATAACAAACATAACTGTCTCCAACCAACCTTTCCATAATTCTCATGTCACCATGAAGACTTATGTAATTTATATTTATTATATTTATCACTTGCCTTTTTTTTTTAAGCTAGGCTAGTATGAACATTTTAAGTTGTATGAAAACTTTTATCAAATGATTAGTTGAATGGCAACTCAGCATGTTAAAATTGACTAAATAAGTAAATTTCAATGATCTATTCGAATTTTTCTGGGAATGCCTTTCCTTATCATGTAGGAATTTGAATGAGTAATGCCTTAAACATTGGTGTCCAATAAACATCTAAATATCTTGAGGAGTTGATATTATGATCCTTATGTGTAGCAAATCTCAATTGTTGATAGTATATTGACATTTAATCTTAGCCATTCATAAAAAAGTGCCTAACTATAATAGATCTTCACCTTCTTTACTTTAGCATTTTCATGACATTTGAACTCTGAAACCCTAAACATGAGAAAGCTATCAAAGATTGTCAAGGAAGGTTGACTTGAATTGATGCCAATCATTCCGTATCTTAATCAAATCAATTGAAGATCTATCGAAACCAAACTCTATTTATTGAATTTTGGTCATAACTTCTGTAGCTCTGGAGATCATAGAGGTTGAACACTTCTACAACTCTTCCTTTTTTTTGCCTTGCCAATCTCAATTCTGTATTTACCTTCCTCATGTTTGGTTAAAAGATTAGCAATTTGTTTCTTCATATTAGAAATCTTATCTGTCAACGATTGAAGTTTGGCTTTAGCATCCTTTAATTCCTCTTCCAACTCTCGGTGTTGAGTTCAAACACTTTTTATAACAGTGCCAATGTTGGCTTTTTCAACTTCAAGCTTTTTGAATGCAGTATTGATAGATTTTGCTGAGGAATACTTTTTGAAGAGTTTTGGATAGCTTTCTTTGAGTTGAGAGGCCAAACACTTCATGCTAATGCTAATTTTGGATTTGTCAGTAGATTCCAAGAAAGTAAAGGTATTTACCAATCTTGACGTCTCAATATTATCATTGTATAGATCATCTAGTCCCTTGTCAAATATTTTCTCTAAGTAGTTCAGAGCAACTTTCACCTCATTTGGGTTATGTTTCTTTGGTTGCACATTAACACTAATTGAAGTTAAGATACATAAGATGATAGAGTCAAGTCAAGCCAGGGCATCGTTAAGGTTTTTTTCCTCCTCTATCCTGGCATCTTGAGATTTCTTGAACATATTGATCTACGAGTCAATAAGATCTTCTTGACCAATATGGCATTCAAATGTTGTGTCATCAATGGGAGACTTAGGGCTTTTTACAATGCCTTCTTCTTCTTCATCATTTTCTTCAAATTTTTTTTTCGAGTTATCTCCAATGAGATTGACTTGTTATGGGTCTTATGGAATATTGATTTGTATGTAGAAAATGCAAAAAAATATTAAGACAAGTTCGACAAATAATTAACCATCAAGAATAACGATTTCTTGGGTTGATGCACTAATACTTTGATTCTTTGTTGTAAATGCTTGACAACTACGACTCTCTCATAAGCTTAAGTCCTAAGTTTTGAGGCGTTAGCTGACATATGTTGACTAGAAAGCTCCACTGGGATATGTTTTGCAAAACCTTGACAAGAAAGGGAAAATTTTCCCAAATGCTTCAGATGATTGAAATTTCATTGACAAGTGATTGTTTTCGACAAAGGGATTTTTTGTATTTTAATCTAATATCTTCTACTTTTAGTGTCTCAATTTTCATTTGTATTAACAACCTTAAGGTATTGACACTAGGGGGCTGCATTGCATCTATAATTTTGGTCAATAATCGACAGAGCCATGATAGTCAGCAAAGGTATGGACAAAGACCTATTGTATGTTGACAATTAAAATCCAGTCAATTGATAATGTTGCATAGACATAATACTCTGCTAGAAATAGTGTGGATGACTATATTTGTTATTTCCTAAAGCACTTTAGTTGGTTGTCAATAATTCCTAAGACTGTTGACAATAAGATCAACGTTTAGTAGATTGACGATCACCTATCGATTGTCATAGTTATTGTAACTATTGCTTTTTTGTATAAGTTGCAGCCACAATTATCTGAAATGGTTATATAATTGTAATTAGTTATTTTTTTTTTTTGTAAATTAAATATCATTTTGTATTTCAAATAGGTAGTTATCTATTTGATAGGATTCTGTAAATTGGTAGTTATGTCTATAAACTAGTCGTTAGGGTAGTTATTTGTAGAAAACTATAAATAGAAAATTTATAAACAAACTTAGAATCAAATTTTTGGCATTTTACACAATTATACTTCATAGCACTTTGCAATTTTTTATTAGCACGCTTTGTGCATTGCACACTTTGTGCATTTTATTACATTTTCACTTGAATAAATGAATTTTCTCACTAATCATCAGCACTCCTTTATGCAAGGATATATCCAAAAGATAAGAGACAAAGGGTTTGTTTAGAAGTATTTTTATTTTTTTTATTTTTAAAAATTATTTTTGAAAATAGTTATCTTTTATTTTTAAAAATTATTTTTAAAAATAATCTTATCAAATAAGTTTTTTATTTTATTTTTTTTCAAAAATAAAAAATAATTTTTAAAAATTATTTTCAAACAGACCCAAAATCTTTTAACCAATAATCTCTTCATATTTTTGAAAGGTTAGATTCTGGTTCAGAAGTGGATCCATTTCATTTTACATTGTCAATTTGACGGAAGTAATTTGTTCTTGAAACATAAAGATATAATTATCATTAAATACTCTTTTTCTATTTCATTCTTGCATTATGTTATTGTAGTAAAAATAAAATGGAATGATTATTCAATTCCTACCTGTACCTAACCAAATTATAAAATAATCATTTTATTCCTTTATCAATAATAATCATTTCATCAAACTAAATGAGCAATAAAGGAATCTGTTTTTAATGCAATGCATTAGTCACGGCTCGTCTTTTTGGGAACTAATATCACCAATAGTAATCTTTTAACACATTTCATTGAAGGAATATCTCTCTTAATTTGCAGATAAATCATTTCTTCATTTCGTTTTAAGTTGGATCAAATGCATTGAAAACTATTTATCATTAGCAAAAATTTAAAAACTTAAAAATCAAAGAAAAAATTAAGTTAATTTTTTTTAAGATCAAATTGATATCGAGGGACTAAAATTGGAGTTTAATATTTTTTTTTCTAAAAAATGGTTTAGCATTTTCTTTTCCCTATGTGTCTTGCACCACAAATACATGTCAACGTTTAACATGGACTGAAATTTCAAAGTAATCTTCTCACCATTGGTTAAGAGATGGTTACTTCTCCATTTAATATAAATATATGAGAAATAGAAACCATAATGGAAAATAAAATATAAAGATTATAATACCAATTTATAATTTTTAGGTTATGGCATGTAGATATAATATCACATGTAATATTATTGTTACGTTATATTTTATGGTAAGTTTATCTTATAGTAGTTACATATTAGTTTACAATTTTATTAGTCATAACATAATGATAATCATTGTTTAAAAATATGTAATTTTATTGCTATTTAATTATTTATTTTTTTAAAAAAGCTAACTTGGCCAATTGCACTATTTCTCTTGGCCAAATGTCACAATCAAAGTGAGTCTTTCATTTGACCATACTCCAAAGTGCAAAACAATAGTTTATTTTATGTCACACTCCTGGCATTTTAATTTCTTTGACATTAATTCACTTTGAAGACTTTGCCAACAAAACCAAAAATTAAATTACTTTAATGACTTTGTTAAGAAACTGACAGCTACATAGGTCCTTATTCCTTCAGCCAAGATGGTGATGGCGTTGGCATTTTTTTCCCCTTTTTTACATTGAAATTGAAATTTTGCATCATTATAACCAATTAATTAATCCAAAATAGTGAAAAAGAAAACTATTCTCTTCTCATGGAAAAATTTTTATGTTTTATTTTAATTTTTTTTTAGTAACCTTTGGTGGATTTCAAGGGGCATCTCAAAAATGGAATTATTTTTTATATATTTTGAAAATACAGTTCATAATGTAATGTACCCTCTTATAAAGCAAAAGGGATCCAATAATTAGGATGAACATGAGTTGGATTGAATATCTCAATTCTACTGTCAAGTTAAATCTTGTTTTAGTGATTCGTCGTATTAAATCATTTTAATTTAACATCTTCTCAATTTATAAAAAAAAAATTAGTTAAATTTGATTAAATTATGATTATTATATAAAACTCAATTAATTTTATCCGTGATACTATATATAAATGAGTTTTACATTATTCATTAGTCAAATATTGTCACATGTAATCACTATTTTACTATTAAAAAAACATTAATTAGTATTGCTTTTTTGTTTTTTACTTGAAATTTTCTCATTTATTAATAGATTCTTGTCAATGTTAGCATTTAATCTAGAAAAGTAACATATTAAGTTATGCTAAGTGTTTTCTGTGAATGTCTTATTCAGTGGAACATAAATAACCTATTTTTAACTCATTATTCGAAAACATAAATTAATCAAAGTACATCTAAGTTGGTTCAAACACCAGTTTACCTAAGAAAAAAAGAAGGACTTGATTTTCAAACAGCACATTTTATAAGATATCAACAGATGTATTCTTTGGTTGGCCTTCACATCCTCTTTTATTTTCTTTATTCTAGATTCTTGAAGAGAAAAATCCT
>JANHAO010012926.1:0-16111 GCA_026873985.1 Saraca asoca | reverse complement strand
TAAAATATCTTTGTCCATTTTATCTTCATTCTTCTCAACTTTACTTTAGTTGTGAATCTGCTTTGTACCATAATCATCCCAACATATGAGAATAATTTTATATTTATTTTTCATTAAAAGCATAAAAAAATTTTCTTACAGGAAGGAATTGGATAAATAACTTTCCATGTTTTATAGAAAATTGAACTTCTTAAAAATTCTTACATCATCATTTTTTTTTATTAATGATCAATCAAACAATATAATCATTTTCTATTTCTTAAGAAGCTTCTAAGAAAGTTGCATTTTTCATACAACTTTTTGCCAATCAAACTACACCTAATTTAATTGAGTGTAAACAGCTTATTTTTTACTCACTCAAGAATTTTGATTAATTGAAATGTATACCAAGATCAACAAAATGCTGAAAAGAAATTCACATGAAGTGATTAAAGAGTAAATCTGAAATATATAATTAAGTGTAGGCTTAATTCTTTGTAATTGCAAAATTACCTCTTCAATTCAAAACAATTTCTTTGTGAAAAAACAATCTAAGAGTAGGGGTGGGTTGAAGATCGAATTCTACAAATGCTTAGAGAGAACAAGGGAAAATGAGAGAGAGAGAGAGACCACATACATTTAACCACCCCCAACTTTAATCTTTTTACATTTATCTCCATAGAAGGACAAGTGATTAGACCATTAATATGATTAGAGAAGCTGGCTATGGTAAAAAGTTAGAAAGTTAGATGGATGGATCCCTTTGAAATATGAAAAGAAACTACTTTTAAGGGTTAAATATGAATGCAACAAAAAGGGAATTAGAAAAGTATGACGTAAATACAGTGTGACTTTCATGTGCAAATCAGATAACCACAGATCTTCGTCATCTCCAATATTAACCTAAGATTCGGTTGCTAAACCTGATGTGACCTTGTCCCTATTATCTCCTTAATTCTCTCCTTTCTCCGTTATCCTCCTTGTGTCCGATTCAATCCATCTGTTTACCATGTTTTTAAGCTTTTCTTTTATATGGAAATCAATTTCAATGTTTTAATTTAATTGTATTATTTTGAAGGGTTTAATTATGCCTTGTAGGGCAAATATGGGGATGTATATGATCAAATCTCATGTACACCTTCGTGAAAAAGGAGATAGTTACCTTAATTGGATTCCATTCTCTGCATCTTAGCTTTAAAAGATTGCGTTTCTTATCATAAATCATGACCATAATATAAAATTATCAAGACAATAATTATTAATAAGGCCATTGTTTTATTTTTTTAATAATCCAAAAATTGATTGACGAATCATTTTTTAAATTCAAAGAAAAAAAATCACTTATTATTATTAATAAAAAAATATTTAGAAATTGGAGGTGATGGGAAGAGAATTTAAACCCACTCCTTATTAATTAGAATTTATGGCCAACAGGAAGCACTCCCGTTGTTTTAATTAAAGAGAAAAGTTTCTTTGAAGGGTGGCATTTTTTCATGGCATTGCCCATGGGCCAGATGTCACTTTATCTGGACATCGAAATCGTGTCATAATGATATCAAAGTTGACAAATTGAAACTCATGAGCTTGTGACCATGTTTGTTTTGGACTCGCATATACAGCACCCGTATTTGATTCCACCACATGAGATCAATTCCCTTCAATCACGACAACACGAGATTTTCTCTCCTATGATCCTAGAGAAAATCGAGATTCAACCAGGTGCATTTAGGTTTAGAAGGCGCGTATTAAATCAATCAAAAAAATATATAATTAAATGAAGAATAAATAATGTTATTAATACATAATAACAAAATAAATCATTGTATTAATTATTTAATATACATAAGTAATAATATTTAATATAATTAAAAATTTGTCTGTCAACCTGTGCCCCTGATGTGGCCAATTAGTAAAATATTTGTAGGTTTTTATGATTTTGTTCCTAGTATTTCTTTTTATAGGCTTAAGGAACTTGGGGGCAGTCCCTCTACTGCCAGCTAATTTGCCAGACATGCGTACGTCTCAATTTTAGCATGGAAATTCCCATGTTACCTCATATCTCTACCTAAGTCTAGGACACCGAAATTGAATATTATCATAATCGTCTTTCAAAATCATTGCATTTTCGAATTTTTCAACGTATAGTGACGTGAGCTTGCCATTAAAAATTCTAACGTAGATCATCGCTAATCATATTTTCCCATATGAACTTTTCAATTATTGGATATTATTAGTCTCAAAATTAGCTTACAAGGAAATATGACAAAGTTACATAACGTATAGTAACTTCTAATGAGCGGACAGTGATGATCGTGAAAAAGCATATTGCATAAGAACTTAATTATGCAGATTTTCAGTTTAAGAAAACTTCAGATTATATAAAAATTTATACCAATAAATTCTGTATTGATTTGAATATGATCAAAAACAATAAAAACAATTAAGATTTCCATAAATGTGCTAAACTTAATGTAAAATAAACGTATTTGAGTCAATTTCGAGAAAAAATTATTCACAAAATCTAAAAAAATAGAAAAAAATAAATCAAATATCTCAAAAAAAAAATAAAAAAATCAATTATAATAGTGAACTTATGAAAGAAAAATTGAAAAAAAAAATTCTGTAATTTGGCAGTGATCAGTCAGTGGCATAGAGGTACGTAAAATGGAGGAAGCGCCAATAAAGCAAAAATAACGGAAGCGAAATGCAGAGTGGACACTGGGTGAAATCTGATTGGACGTTGTCGCTAAGAGAATTTGTCGTTTCTGGAAGCCTATGGATGTTTTAATTGAAAAAAAATGTCGGTCAAAGAAAAAGGCCGAGCATGATAGGACGTGGATCCCACACAGTGGAAGAAGCGGTGGGAATCCATCATTAATGGGACCCACAAAAGCCATCATTTGCACGTGTCTATGGACCATACATTTCAATCCCACACAAATTGAACTCACCATTCTGCATGAAACATGAACACAACAAATATGGTGTAGCTTTAATCATTATAAGGCCTGAAATTCAATATTTCTGCTTTCTCATGCCAATTCATATCATGATTAGTCACCATTTTGAATATTTATTGTGACCAATCAAACCCTAAATTTGAAAACAATTATTGTCCATTGCCTAACATTTTCTGAAACTATAGTTGGAGTTTTGTATGAAATGTTACTGAATTTACATGTTTTATGATAGGTCTTTCCGTCCCATTATGAGACTTAGCATCACGTGCATATGTGTTTGTTTTAAAATTGGTTAATCACAACACATCTCTAAATGGTAAAAATTACTGACTTCAAATGAGCAAGAGGCACGTATCTCACACTATAGACCAGATTCTTATATCTTGACCTCACCTCCTCACATCTTTTGAATGTCTCATAATATGATAAATATATATATTATTATCTCAACTTTAAGGAATATGACTTTTTCACTTATATATCTATATTTTTACTACTTTGGTGGCGCTTCGTACCATATTGTATCTCTGATCTTTTCAATGTTGTAATTGTCTAAAAGACATCTCCAAATTAAAAAAGCATAAAAATTAATAATTTTTAAGGTTCTGACATAGAAAATAAAATACACTTTGATGTGTCTGGAATTTGAGAATAGTTAAGAAACACTAATAGCTTGAAGTTGATTTTCAAATATTTGGGATGTTACACGTTATGCTCAATTAGGTGGGTATTTTGAGTTTGATCGACCCATCTAGATTAGTGAGAAAAACATGCACAAATTTAATTAGGTTGAATAATTAACTGAGGTTAATCCTAGATCCGAAAGGTTGGTAGGTGAGAGAGCTTGAAACTACACCATGAAATGACCTCACAGGCAAAACATAAATCTAGCCGTATGTCAAAAACACAGAGATAGAGAAAAAGATATCATATATATATATACTTTAATTTGTTGGAGAAAAGACTTTTTATTTCTATAGTCCTAGTCCTCATTTTGCTTGGAAACCTTTTTAGCTTGGAAATTGGTGGAAAAGGATTGTTGATGGATGGTAATTAATAGCTGTGAGAGGAACTTTAACGCAATATTCCAAATAAAAAGTGAAAATTGGGGTAGGTTTCATGATTGTTTGGATGGAAATATATTCCCAACTAGATCTTAATGGGGCATCTTAATATACACTTAACTCATGACTTTGTGTTGTACAGTGTTAATTCTCTCCCTCTTTTTCCTTTTTTCTCGAGAAAGAGAAAGAAAAGTTGAGGAAAGGAATGAAGAGCATGATGATATGGTGAAATCCTTGTCATTTCATGCAAGGGAAAGTGGGTGCAGATGTGGAGGGAAAAGGATTTTGTTTTTTTGAGGAACAAGTGAATGGATGACAGTCCAAACACAATTAATTCAAACATCTTTTCCTGTACAAACTTTTTCTTTCCTCTCTTCCACTTCTTTGCCTTTTCTTCTTTTGTTTCTTTCTTCCATTTTACTTCTTATGTTTCTTTTACCTCTTTCTGCTGTTTGCACAAACTCGAAAGTTAAAATTTTGACTACATATCCCAAGTCCAAACGCCTCTTTATTCTTCGTCTTCCCCCCCCCCCCTTTTTTCTTTTTACCTTTTTTTTTAAGTAATTAAATAGATGAATTTCAGATTAAATGCACACTTTCTTTAGTAATTACTTAGAAATTTGATGCATCAAAATTAACAGGAAGGGTTGATGTTATCGTTATTATTTTTCTGCCAAAAAAAAAAGGGCATACTGAGACTGTCCTTGCTTAAGTGTGGTCTATTCATCCAAGCATGCAACTTTTTAGGTGGAATTTTTTTTTAATTATAACAAAATGCTTATGAGTTTTTTTTTCCCCTATTCTTTTTGTTAGGCTGGTGAAAACAAACTTATAAACTTGGAATGGTAAATTTGCAGGAATTTTACCTTTTTTTTTTTTTAACTTTTCATTGAATTTGAATTCAGAAAAAGTAAGCAAGAAACCAACACTCATAATAAGTTAGCATTTGTTGATAGTATTTTCCTAGCAGAAGCTTATTGTTTCTTCAATGATCTTTAGCAAACATAAATTAATCATAAATTTGAGTTTAAAAAATATACCACACTTAGCTTGGGGATTTTTGCTAAGATATATCTACAGTACCCGAATAATTTTCCTTTTGGATTTTGATTTATTGGTTACCAGGAATGTGACTAAACTTTGAGAATTGCTGGTTCAAATCAAATTTCAGTTTTTTTTTTAAATTAAAGAATATGATAAATTGTTCTACTCTAATATGAGAATATATCATTGGTTTATTTTAAATTTTATAATAATACTTATGAATCATTTAATCCCTTAATCCCTTAAAATAATTGGTAGCGAAATTCTCTGAGTATTGTAAACTTTCCCCCCTTTATCCCAAAAAGACCCCGATTATCCCTTAACAAAAGAATATATAGTTAACCTTTCATCATAATGCTCATTTGCTCCACCTATAATAACGCGAATACTAATGTCAAATTTCCATCAAAAGATGTGAACTTTCTTAAATAATACTGTAGTCATAGGCATATATATAAATTGACTTTGAGTTGGCACATGAAAATTTGAACAAAAACTGTCGGACAAATATAAATCAACTTTTAGATTATACTCTCCAATCTTCAACAAAAGAGAGAGAAAAAATTCAATTTTTTTTTTTTAATGAGCTTTATTGCATGTTCTTGCAATCTCATTTGAAAATAATTCAAAAGCGAAAATTGTCTCCAATGTTCTCAAACCCTCCCTCCTTTTTCATGAGCTGATACATAACAAGACTATTGTTCCCATTTTTATCATAAATTTTAAGTTAAACTATGGGAAGGATGGGAAGGATTACCATATATGTGTGCTATTGATACATAGCATAGTTAATGGTCCAATAATTTCTAAAGCTTTTAAATCTTTAAATCAATTGTCCAATATATGTAAATCTAATGGCTGAGATGATGTGCTATTGATAATTATTATATATTTAATTTTTACTATGGAAGAATTCAGGTTAAATTTTAAATAACTTCTGATATATGGGTATATGATGTTTATCCCTTAAAATTTAAAACTCACTAACATAACCTTTAAACTATAAGTCGTGTGAATTTTACTTTCATCTATTAGCACTATGACACTATTTCAATTCGAATGACGAAAATAAACTGCATCACTTGATTACCTCATCATGTTCAACTCTAATCATTGTAAAAAACAATAATAGTTAGGTTTTCTTTCCTCTGCCTGAGTTGGTATGAGTCGATTGCATGCTAGAATGGAAATAAATTGGTTAGATAGGTACAAATCAGATAACGGATAAATATAACTAAAATAAATGTGCATATCAAGCACATTATGAACAGTTACCTTGTGATTATCTAGTCACTATTATTTTAAATTTTTATATATTTTTTTTAAAAAAGCACATATCCATTTTAGGACCAATTTTCATTAACAGTTATTAAAAAAAAAATATTTATAATCCTTATAAATAGTGCATCGATGTAATAATAGGGAATTAATTTTTTTTTTCTGATAACCACTCAACTTACCAAAATACATTCTATATTCTTTGTGGCATTTTACTACACAATTCAGTACTCAGCTAATTTTTTATTTAGTTTTTAAAAATTATCTCACTCTCATACTTGTAATTTCATGTGCACCTTTTGATGTAATTTACAACTATCTAGAGTGGAATCTTTATATACTTTATTATTTTTAATTATATTGCTTCGTTCGGAGTTTCTAGAAGATCAAAATTTCACTTATTTTCTATGAATGACCCATCTTGGAGTCAAAGCTTTATAACTTGTGAAATTTGATTCAAAACAAATTGGCACACTTGGTGGGATATAGTTAAGATATTATAGTATCTAATCTTGTATGATCTTTAGAAGTGATACTATTTTGTTAGGTAACTTTAAAAATATATTTACTGCAAGTTCTCAAAATGACCCTCAAAATAAGGAGAGGCCTATCAAAAATGAAAATGCTACTAATGCTAGTTTTATTAAAAATGTGGTTGTAACAACTAGAACAATCAAAATAGTATACAAAGAAACAACCAAAATCATAATCAAAATAGAAAAAAACCAATAGAAAACACAGAATAGAAGTCAAAATAATAACAACAATAACAATTTGACTGATTGAAATGGATCACCAGATAATAGTGGACCAATATTAGGAGGGCCAATGTCTTATGGCATGTCATATTTCTCACAAATGGACCGAAATTATCATAGAAATCCTTTTGGTTTAACTCTTGAAAATGTTGCTACTTTTCAATAACAGATGAATGAAAGTGATCATGATATGATCTATATGATGTCACAATAGATTGCAACCATACTTCAACTAATGCTAGAAAATAATGTCTTGAGTCAACAAATAATGAATCAAGCACAAGAAAGAATGGAATTTCATCTAAGCAACAATCGAAATAATGACAATGGTCAAAATAGTGAAAATGATTGAAATATTGATAATAATAATAATCACAATAATCATGTTGATGAAATAGGACATGAGAATGTTGAAAATGAAAAGCTTGAAATGGAATGACTATAGTGTGGTTGAATTATATCACTTCAATGTGGGGAAGAAAGAATTTGTAATGATAACCAAATTAATGATGTTGATGTATGAATTTAGTCAACCAAAGTCCAGAATCACAAATTGCAATTTGAGTGTAAAAGAAAGATAGAGAGATAAAGAGAGAGAGATGAAGAATAAGGAGACACCAAAAGTTTTTAACGTGGTTTGGCTGAGTGCAATACGCACGCCCATGGTTATTTTATTTCTAACTATTTTTGCTGAGCATTTGTTGTTTCTTTTTTTATTCTTAATTGTCTCTATACAATGATTTCATCCTCTTTTATAATGGTTGGGGTGTTACAGTTTGAATGTTATTCAATAATAGATAAGGATCATGAATTGATTACAATTACATAATGGATAATAATGGATTTCCATTAAAATAGGAAACTAAATGGATTTCTTTGAATTGATGGTTGAGAAAGCATGCTACGAGTTGCGTGCTAAACCTTATCCTCAAGGACCTGAGGTTGCTACTTGACCTTTGTTGACCAGTGATCTGAGTTCACATTTGACAACTTGGAGAATTGCTCCAATGACTTCAATCATAGTTGAGTTAGGCTCTTATCAAATGGGCTTGTCCATTGAACTTTTGCTAACCCATTTGTATGGTTCCAAAAATACCCATAATATTATCCCCCAGCTCTCAATTCGATCTGCAGACTAGGAGTTGTAGTTTGTTGGTAAAAGCTAACAACTACGATCTGTCATGTCGTCATTTAAACTTGTGTTCTATCATTTTATCTGTGCCAACTCGTACCATCATTATCATATTTAATGTGCACATTTTCCTATAGTAGTCAGTGTGACAATGACTGGGCTTTGTTATTTACTAGACCATTAAATCGAGGGCAGTTGATCAATCTCCAGATCTAATGGTGAGGCCATTTGAGCTATATAAGGTGAGAAAAATCCTTTTTCTCTCCTACTTTTTTACTTTTGAAAACTGACGCTTTGCTTCTTACTTGTCTCTCAAGCTCACAAACAATCACCATCATCCTTCGTTTTTCTACTTCATCAAGTTTGCCACTAAATATTTTAGATTTGAATTGCCAAAAATCGATCTTGCTTGTCATTCTCTTCTTAGAACTCATCTCATTCTATTGATACAAAGTTTTCTCAGTATACCCTTGACTCTAAGCTTCTACTTTTCATGAATGCCTTACTTTGTGGGTTTTTGATATCTTGTTGCTTGAAGGGTTTAGTGGTGTGTGCTTGTTATATGCTAAGAAATTTTATGTGTCAGTTGATTCTATTGTATGCCTTTTTGTGCACCTTTTGTTGTTGGCATGCTATCTGCTTGATAAGATGCCTATAGGATTTAGCTTTCCACCTGTTTCCTAGGTTTTAACGACCTGATAAGCTCAGTGGTCGAGCCCCTTATGTTTTCAATGGTTCGGGCCTTAGGTGTGGTAATCTGAGGCATGTATGATCTCTTGCATAGGAAATCCCGTGTTAGCCTTAGCTTTTAGGTATGGTCTGCTAACAACAACCTAACTATTCCTTCTTTTGTGTAGATGTTTGTAGTTTATAAATGTCGTGGTCACCAAGTAGGGAGTACTGACGATTCTGACTTTCTAGACCGGAGTGAGGAACTAGTGCGTGTCATAGAAGGAGTAACCCTTGGAAGCAACAAGGTCACTGAGAAGTTCGCTACTTGTCCTAACCTACTATGGGCCAGCAGGTTGCTAGGAGTTAGAGACCTTCAGCTTTCATTGTGTTTAATCACCACGCATCAACCATCAAGCTTGATAAGTTTAAGGGAATAGCCCAAACATACCATTTCCCTGAGGGCTGTTGTATCATGGCACCTTCCCCTGATGACCATGCAGCTTATCCTCCTTCAAGATTTGTTGCCATTAGCACACACCATCTCGATGCTGGGCTTAGGTTCCCAGTTCATCCTTATATTGTTGATTTATTGAATGAATTGAAACTTTATCTTTTCCAACTCACACTAGACTCTTACTCTTAACTCACCTCCTTTGCTCTCCTTTACCTTAGGAATAACATTCCACCTCTTTTAGCAAGGGTTCTTTGCTATCTTTATAGTATCAAGGGCACAGGTCAGCAAGATGGGATGTATTACCTCACAGCTCGCCAGACTGTGCATAAGAAAATCTTGCCCCATGGTGATGCTAAGGGCAAGTCTAATGTGAGGAACTATAAAACCCATTGGTTTTATATTTATTGCCCATCTTTGTATCATTTTCGCAACTTTGGTTTCGTCTTTGCTCCTAGTAAGCGAACTAAGGATGTATGAGCTTGCATGAATTCATATATTTATTTCGTTCTTAGTTTAACATTCTGTTGCATTTTACATATAGAGCTGGTAAGGACAAATCGATATTAGGGGCTGATGAGGTTAAAGTATTGGGCCAATTTATTGCTATATACTATCTCAAGAATAACCTCAAATTTGATGAGGATCTCTTATGTTCCCACAAGGTTGCTGTAGCCTTGAACATCGAGCTTCTTAACAACACCATAAACCTCAGAGCTCGTGGAATTAAGGTAGTTAGCCTGATAAACTTTCAAGAATACAAAGACATGGATGGACTAGTAAAAGCTCAATGGACAAGCCTAGCTAATAAGAGCCTAGCTCAACTATGATTAAGGTTGTTGAAGCAATTCCCTAGGTCGCCAAATGCAAACTCAGATCACTGGTCAACAAAGGTCAAAGCAGTAACCTCAAGTCATTGAGGATGAGGTCTAGCCTACAACTCAAAGTATGCTTTCCCAGTCATCAATTCAGGGAAATCTATTCAGTTTCCTATTTTAATGGAAATCCGTTATGTAATCATAATCAATTCATTATTCTTATCTGTTGTTGAATTACATTTAAACTATAACACCCTAACCATTATAAAAGTGGATGAAATCATTGTACAAAGACAATCAAGAAAGAAACAACAAATACTCAACAAAAATACTAAGAAATACAATAATCATAGACATAAGCATTGCACTTAGCTGAACCATGTTAAAAAAATTTTATGTCTCTCTCTCTCTCTCTCTCTCTCTCTCTCTCTCTTACACTCAAATTGTAGTTTGGGGTTCTGAGCTTGGGTTAACCAAATTTACATGTCAACAAATGATAACATGCAAATCCCTATAAACCTAAATCATAATCAAACCTTTTCACAAAGATCAGAATAAAACATCCAATTTCTGGTCGAACAATTATTGAACTAACTAAGAGGACACAGTGCTTATCTTAATTATAAGGGTGCATTTCTAGAATTGATAAATCAGATAGATCCCCTTATAGGTTTTAAATTGTTGAAATTTACAACATTTTCTAAAATATAATTAGTTAACAATTAAACATATAGCTAGATTTACTGCAGAGTGTCAAAAATTGGCAAAAAATAAATATTTAAACATGAAGTTTTTCCCTCTATTCTTAGCCAAAAATTGCTTTTGCTTCGTATTTAGGCTTGTCATCAAATTCTGTGCATTCTTGGGCATAGTTAGAAAAAAATTTTCATGACCAATTTTACCGATCTATTAAGTATAAAAAGTTGCCAATGGAAAGTGTTGACGATTACCTATCTAGGTTTTGACAAGTAAGAAACTGTTGTTTTACTCAAATAACAAAATTTGATATGGTTGAAATTGATGCGGTAGGTCTTGATTTTGCAATTAGAAAAAGACTTGTCAATTAGCATATAACATATATGTCTCAGTTGGTTGAAAAAGTAAGGGAATTGAGCAATTACAAAGAAAGAGAGAGAGAGAGAGAAGAAAATCAAGAAATTCTCATTTAAAAAAGAAAAGGTAGCATATGTCAAAAAATAAGAAATAAAGAATGAAAATGAAATACATCTAGCTAAACTAAAACTTAGCCTTCCATATGTTTGTCATTTACTAAAAAAAAGCATAAATTAAAAATAAAATGTACAATGTAAACAAGAAAAATTATTATTTCAACATAAATAAGGAAGATTAAATTTTCAACGTATTGTTGAAAAATAAGTAGATTAAATTGTCTAATGGCCATAGGATTTTAACTATAGAAGTAGTCAAGATTGAAAATATTACAAATATCATAACATGTTTAGCTACACTACTAACAATTGTGTATGTTTTAGGGACATGGCTAGGGGGTTTAATGTTGTGGTAATTTTTGGAATTATACAAATGGGCTAGTAAAAGTCCAATGGATAGACTCAGCTGATAAAGGCCTAGCTCATCCAAGATTAAGGTGGCTGGACCAAGACATCAGGCCGCTAAATACGAGCTAAGGTCACTGATCAACGCAAGTCAAAGCAGTAACCTTAGGTCATTGGAAACAAGGCCTAGCTCACAACTCATTTCCTATTTTAATAGGAATCCATTATAACCATCAATCCTTATCCAATATATAATCGTAATTAATTTAGGATTCTTTTTAGTTGTTGAGTTACATTCAAACTGTAATCCCCAACTATTATAAAATGGAATAAAATCATTGTACATGGGACAATCAATCATCAGATACAAAACACTCAACAAAAGAGTAATAAAAGCTATGGATGATTGAAGATAATCAGTGATGTGGGGACTCAACCAAACACGTTGATCTCACTCAGCTAAGATCTGACCTTCCGGTCTCTATGAAAACATCCAATCAATGACAACAAGGATCTTAATCACAAATATTCATGATTGCAAATAGTGGCGTGATAAGAAGAATTTTCATTGAAGGTCACATGGCCGTGGCAAAAAATGCTCTCAAAGTTATGATTTGGGTTTCAACTCTTTTAATAGAGAGTGTTTTCAACAATGATGCTCTCAGGGAGAAGCCTTGCTATCCTATAGTAATTTGTGGGGAAATTCATCCGATTTATGAGGATTTGCAGGCTAAGCATAATCTAATCTCAAAATTTGAAAATCTTAGCCCCAACAAAGATCTACAAGCTGACGTGGCACTATGTACCCATGCTTCTCTCTTTGGTCATATAAACGCGCTACGTGAACTAGGCCATAGGCTTCAAGACGATTATGGTGTCTATCAAAACATGGATGAGGGATGGTGAGTGCTCATCCAAGCTAACATACAAGCAACACTAACATCATGTATTTGCATTATAGTTGTCTTAAGATCAATCAAGACATTTCTAACTTTCTTAGCAAATTAAGCTTTGTCTTTGTTGGTTAATTTAACTATAGTTTCTCATTTTAGTTAGTTTGCTTTGACTTGACAAAGTTCTTGTAATTTTGCAATTTTTGACTTAATTGTCATAATCTCCTTTAAATTGCTATCAACTAACTCCATGGCTACATTATATTTCTCAGTCAAAATCTTCCTAGTTCCAGCAGCTTGTTTGGAGAATTTAACTAGATCTTTTCTTTTATGACAATTTTTAGAGATTTCTTTGTAAGTATCTTGCAAAATGGAAGACTAGAGAGCATTGTATTGAGGCTTATCTAAGATAACAACCTCCAAGTCATTTTGCAAGATAGTGTTAAAAGTCTTGATGGCTTACTTTATTTTGCCATGCATGTCCTTTTTTTTCTTTAGGGGCATGGACAAGTTCATCTAACTTAGTCTTGATAGAAATAAACGTTGAAAAGGTACTATCCACTTTTGTTAGCAATGATTCCAAAGTTGATACCACTTCATCTACCTCATCAAACTGTTGAGTTGTGTTGACATCGGGCAACTCAATTTCTTGATAGGGAGATTTAGTAAAAAAATAAAGATTTAGGTATCTACTTTGATGGGACATCATGATGACTAGGAGGTGTTACTTTAAGACCTAAGTCAAAATCTTAAAGGCTTAAAATTTATTGATTAATATTTTCAGTTGCTCGTATGAAGGCCATAACATTAGAACTAGATGGCTACTAAAAAGAAGTGCCAAGAAGAATAAGTGTTGACATAGAAATAAGTGAGTCAAGCATATGATATTTCAAATAAATGATTCAACCTAGACATGGGCAAGGTTCTGGGATGAGATTGCTGGAGTGCTAGCAGGTCCTACTATAGTTGGCACCGAATAAGATACAAAGCTAGTCAGATTTTGATCCCATATGAAAATGTCAATGTCTAAAATAGTAAGGAATGAAAAAAGTGCGCTTGGTCGACAATATCTTCAATTAAGTTGTACCTTGGGCAGCTAAAAGGATTAGTTATGGAGCTAGTTAAAAAGGAATTTCAAACATAGTATGTTCAAAAACTATACTACTAGTTCTTTTTAACTTGATGATCTTCTTCTTTTTTTTAAGGTTGTTCACTTCTTTCTTTGTTTGTCATTTCTTTTTCGAACACCTGGGTGTTAGCCTATCCAGATTGGGTTTTCCTCTGACACCTTCTTTTTTTTTTAGCGTAGGTAGCTCGTTATCTATACACATAATATTTGCCTCTATTGACGGTAGAATCTGGTTCAGGGCCAAACTCCAATCATATGAGATTAGTTCTTGAACCCCAAATTATTTTCTGGTTAATGAGACAAGAAAATGAAGATAGTGGAGAGGAAAGGTGGCAGTGGCAGACAATATTTTTAATGTGGTTTGGCTAAATTTGGGTGGCAATGGACCCTACATCCATGGCAAAGTTATATTATATGAAAGAAAATTTTATAGAGTTTTTTCTTAGCTAGTTCAGCCTTTTCCTCTTCTCTTCCTCTCTTTTTCCTTTTTCTTTTACAATGATTTCCTATTTTCTATTTATAAAAGAAGAATAGGTTACATGAAATAATTACAAGTTACAATTCTGTTATATCAAGAAATAAATGTAAAAGACAGAAAAAATCCTGTAATCCAATTGCTGCAGGCTACTTTCTGTGGGGCGAGCCCCTCTGGTCAGTTGGAATTGAGGCTTAATGCAAGCCTATTTAGAACTCCATCTCATAGAGCTTCTGGCCGAGGCTGTGCCTCCTCTTCACGAGCTCGCATAGGAACGAATTGCCAAGCACACGAGCTGGGACCTTGCGCTCTTATCCTCAGAGAGTTGAACGTCTTTCGGACTTAGCTTCTGCTGAGCCTTCAGACTACTTGGGTAAGACCATTTTTTGCTCATAATATAAGCCCCCCAACTCTCAATTCACTTTATGGATTGGGAGTTGTAACTTTTGCTATTTTAGTCAAAGTCCTTGCTTTATCGTTTTGTCATTTCAAGCTTTCAATCTTTCATTTCATTTGGCTTCGGCCATACTTCTTTTTCTGACCTGGCTTTTTAGTCGTTGGTATGGCAATCTATTCTTTCTCAAGACCATTTGATCGAGCACAGTCTTTTATCTGCTAGGTTGTTCATTGAACCTAAATTAGTTTATTAGGCCTGAGAAGCTCTTCTTGCTTCTTCGTGATCAAATGGATGCATCAGTTAAGCCTCCAAATATCTTTACTGGTTTGGCTTCCCATGAAGCACCAAGGCATGCATGGCCTACTGCATGGGGCTTTAAGGCGTGTATAGCCTACTGGACGTGGCCTCCATGCATAGCTCTTTATGCTAGCCACAGGGCAAATCTTGTACAGATCTTGAATTATTTCTTCACAACTTTACCATGATTTCCAGCCTTGCCAGCTGGACTCTTGGTGCCTTTTTGAATTGCATTGGGTCTGGTCTAAGAGGAACCGCTGGCTTAGGAGGGATATAAACAGGAGCAGTTAGGCTCACTGGTCTTTCTACTGGTGGGAGTTCATTTCAGGGTAGCTGGCTTTCTGCTTTCAACTATAGTTTTAAGCTCTTTCAGCTTTTGCTTTTGTACTTCCCTCCTTCTAATGTAAATTGAACCTTGTTAGATGAGGCCTTTAGTGAATAAACTTTTTTGTAGCTTGTGAATGTTGTATTGGATGCCTTCATCTACTTCTGATGATGATGTATATCGTTGTAAATTAATGAAATGATTATTTGGCCAATCGGCCACAACTTTTGTGTAATGAACTTTGGCATACGATTGCTTTGGTCATCAATAAGTAAGATTCAACCAGGTCACATTTGAGCTGTGCCTAGGCGAATCTCATTAAAGAGCTGAGTGTATTTATTCACATGAGAACTGCGATGAGTTTATAATGTCTTTGCGCCTATGTAAGCTTTTTTGAGCACTTTGTAGTGCCTCCGCACCTCAGCAAGATGATAGCTCGTCGTTGGATGGGATTACTTCATCTGTATTTGATAATCCACACCACAGTAATCTCGTTGCTCAGTCTTGCAGCAATTTTGTTGCTCAATGAGGCAGCAATCTCGTTGCTTAGTTTGGCAACAATCTTGTTGCTCAGTAAGACAGCAATCAACGATACAACAATCTTATTGCTCAGCCTCATAGCAATCTTATTGCTTAGTGAGACAGCAGTTTTGTTGCTCAGCCTCACAACAATCTTATTGCTTAATGGCCGGGGGTTATACTCTTATGCTCTCATTTATTGGGTGTGGCTCACTTTGGATGTATTGACGGGGTAGGCGTCGTGTTGTCTCGCCCCCGGATGTATCCCCAAGATGGCGAGATGAAAGTTAATCGCCAGTTTGGTAGTATTTCTGAGTTTCAACTGATAACTCTATGAAAATAGAGTTATCTTAATATTCCTAGACTTAAATTATTGAGGTAGAAGAGTGATTCTTTGTAAATAAGT
>JANHAO010012925.1:0-16113 GCA_026873985.1 Saraca asoca | reverse complement strand
ATGCATGTAATATTAATGTATAAACAATAAAATGGAACATTTATATCTAACATGTATAAGTATTTGTCAACTTTTACATCTTCTTACACAAGTAAATTACTAATTTAAACCAAACTGAAGAGACACATAGATAGAGGGAAAAGTAGGAAATTAATAGAGATTGTATCTATTATCAGGCTAATGTGGCTCTACTCTTAGACTTTTTGACTTGGGATAAAAGTTAAGAAAAAAAATTTCTTCTGCCATTCAAACCCTGTACAATTTCTTCTGCCACATCGAAGCAGAGAAGGCAATACAACTCAAATTTATTCAATGAGACACTTGTAGAAGTTTATACTGAATAATATAGTTTTAGCCGAGATTATTATTCAAACTTAATTCCCTTAGATTCTTTAAGTCTTTGAATCTTTTTGGGATTCTTTAAGTCTTCTATTACTGTAAAGGAAAATTTACCATTGAAGTCATATCTATTATTGGGCTAAATCATACCAAAAAACCAAGCAATCATTAACAATCTAAAACAGAGCAAATGAGAATCTAGCAAGCAAGCAGTGAATAAATTTTGGAAAGGAAGCACAATCAAAATCTCTCAAACATTGATAAACCTTAGAACAGAGCAATTTGCTGCATAGAACTGGAAAAAGCTCACCTCAAACCAAAAACAGAGCAACGTGTTTGGAGAGGGAGACCAAGAGCCTTCCGACTAGTTGAATGAGAGATAGACCGAGAGAAGGAGAGAAAGCCCTATTCCAACCGTTGAGTGAGCGAGAGACTAAGAAAGGGAGAGAGAACTCGAAAGAGGATGCAGTACGGGCTGGGTCTAGCCAAAATTAAAATAGTAGCTTGAACTCAGTGGCAGTTGCACAAAACCACCAGTAAATGTTGCTACCTAGCGGTGGTTCCTGTAAAACTACTATTAAAAATGGACGCTAGCATGTTTTTGGCAAGCCTCGAACTCGGGTCGCCTACTCTATGTAATTAGCGGCGGTTTTACTAAATCGTCGATAAAACACCAATTTGTTGTAGTGTCTCATCACCATTGATTAATGACATCATATATGAATTGACTTCTTCAACAATACTTAGTTTAGGTGCAAGTACAGCTAAATCATGCAATGTTCCTTGTTGACATTATTTTGTAGTAAAGTTGGATATATAGACATTAGTATTGCTTCAATTAGATTTTAATAATCCTTAGTCAAAAGATTGTTTGGAATATTGATGTCAACCTCTCCATCATTTGTCATGACCCAAACTCCTGGTCATAATCGGTGTGAATATCAATCCCTGGTTGATAATCATCAGCCTTTAATTTGTCTCTATTATTCAGTTCTACTCATACTTATTTCAATGTTTCCCATTCTTATATACTTAAACTCGAATGATTAATAGGGCAAACTTATAGTCGAAGAGAGAATCATTGATATATAACATGTTTTTATAATGTATAGATACACCTCCAACCCTGGCACATGCCTGTTTAGACTTTCATTCAACAAGCTTATAATATACATACACTCCTAAAGGACTCTCTATTGTAATGGTATTTACATCAGCAGTGATTTTCATGAAGTTTTTGCCCATCCTTGGTGGTATTTACATCAACAATGACTTTCATGAAATTTTCACCCATCTTTTCTTTTTAGAGGTAAGTTAACAGCAAATTCTTGAGAATCTGAAAAATGATCCACAAAAGAGTAAGTCTGGGGCTCAGTGAGATAAATCCATACCTAACTTATGAATTCATTAGCATTTAGCCAAACACATATACATCATATCTTTAGAAAGCATAACTCGTAACAAAATTATCCAACACATCATAAAGATTCAAGGGATCAGCCTTTGAGTAATATCACAATACATTTTGAATTATCACACCATAAAAAATCATGATTTTCTCATGATCACAAACCATTCTTATCAATCTTTATATGTTTAAGTTATAGTACTATATTACTTTCTAGCATCTCACAAGACTTAGTCATCTCATGAGTTTATTTTGTATTGTCTTTCCATATTAAATTTTCCTTTAGAATTTTTTAGAATAGTTATAAATCATATTATTCACACAACTTCAGGCTGTCAATAGCCAAGTCACATATTCAAGTCATATTTTATCACATTCAATGTATTTGAATTAATAAACAACATAATAAGGAAAAGTAATGTAAATCTCTTTGTTACTCTAGTCTAGCTATATCCCACACAAACCCAGCCTTTTCCCTCAAACACCCGTCTCATGCCCATCCGGTGTTTGGAATGTTAGATCCAAGATTTTCTTGCTATATCTTATCATTCTCATATCAAACTTCATAGAACTTTCAGATATTCAATCATTCCATTCTCATAATAGATATCTTATCAATTTCATATTAATATAACATTGTATATCATTTTATGTCATGTATGAGCTTTTCACCATATAATCACTTATAGTATTTGCAATTTCAATAGCAATCATATCATCACATCATCACATACTTTTCAATATCTCATGCACACTATCAAACTTTATACCATAATATCATTCATAGTAATTGCATTTCCACAATCACAATCATTTATCACTTGTCATCCTATGTTTCATGGGAAATTTTCAAGTATCTCAATAGCATTATTCTCATCATATTATCATATCATTCATCATTCATATATATTTTATATAATCTTTATCACATGTATTACATATCATTGTCGTTATATATCACAAGCCAATTCCTAAAGAATATTCAAACTTAGACCTTATTCACAATTATATGGGTCCCATTATTATAACAAATATCATGATCATTTTCCTATTATCCACATGTAGACCTTCATTACATTACTGTCTCAAACACAGAATCTCTATCACACTATCTTTATAACTATCCACATTGCTTCCATATGTGTGTGATCAATTACTACATTAATTAGTATTAACCTAGAAATCACTCATTCAAGACTTCTCATTTGCTTTATTTAATTTAATTATATCTCATGTAAGTTTAAACTCAAAAAAATAGAATAATTTTTAAAGAGAAAGAAGTTTAAATTGAAAAAAGTGGAAAATTCTAGAGATGCAATTAGAATTGTGAGCAAAATTAGATTTAAAATTCGAGTAGAATCACGATCAGAATCGCTAAAGAAATTAGAATATACTCAAGGAAATTTAGGTGGAAAATATGAATCTTCTCACCAAATTTTAAAAACTTTTAGGAAGTCCAAATTTTAACACAATTTGAATCACAATCAGAATAAAAAAATAAAGTAGGAAATATCAATTCAAATCATGCAAATTTAGTTCAAAATTTAAGTCAAATCATAAGAGCAAAAGTGCTGGATTTTCGTGAGCATGATCAATAGTTTAGTTCAAATAGCTACAATTTGACTCACACAAGCATATTTTACATGAAAATAGTAGAAAAACAGGAGAAGTAACTTTGTATTCAACTTTCTACTGAAAATCTTTATTTCAACATGTATTGAAAATTTGAATAGGCTTATTACTTTACTATTTCCACAATAAACCAAACAACACCTCAACAGATCCATTTAGCCTCAAATTCAGTTACACAATCACCAAAACACATTTTATCCATTTGCATCAACTAATCAACAAATCACAAGTAAGAACACATCATAATTCATAACAAAGGTAAGAATTACTCACCTTAGCAGCTGAAACAAACATATTAAACAAATCTTACAAAGATCTTCAATATTCTTGAAGAACACAAAGAAGAGCTTATTGGCCTTTAAATTTTCCAAGGATTTTTCCTCTTCAACTAATCATCTATGATTAGATTATGATTTCATTTAACATAAACAAGCTATATCTAATATTTTCAAGATTCAAAGCATTATAAAAATCATATTGATTCATAGGTTAAATAGTGACATGAATATTGATAGCAGATCTCAAAAATTTATAACTTAACTTTTACTTCATGAATCAACAAAATTTAAATATCAAATTGAAGAGGAAGAATAGAGGAATTAACTATAAAGTACAAGAAATTTACATAGAAAGATGAGGGATTACTTGAAGAAAGAAGAAGAGTTTGTAGAAAAAGGGAATAAACTTGAAGAAAAAGATGAAACGTTGCATGAAGCAACCAGGAATAGGCTTAAAAAAAGAAGGCAATCACCTCTTGGGGGCAAAAATGGAAAAAAAATTTGGTTAACTCCCTTTGGCTTCTTACTTAACAAGTTTGTAATTTCTTTTATTTGGTGACTTTGTTGATTTCCTCACTTAAAGTCTAAAATTGACATGCTTATTGATCGCTAGCAATCGTGAAATTTTGATACACATTAGTTAAATTAATTACTTTTGTAACAACTACAAGTTTACATGTGTTAGACACCTGTAGCCTTAATGTCGATCTTTCCAAAGTTTTTACAAATATTAAATTCTAGAAACACAATTTTTACTCTATGAGCATTCAAATTGAAAACCTCCACTTTCTAAAGGTTCCTATTATTCATAAAATCCTTTTCTATTATGTCTAAATACTTCGTATCCCAAAATTATAGTTTCAAATTCTTGAACTTTTCAAAGTATCATTTTTAGATTTTCTGAAAAATCATTTTGTTATCAAAATTCATTTTAGAATATTTAGGATGTTACATCATTAGGTTTTCCAACCTTGCCATCACCAATATTTATGATCCAATGCACAAGATCCTTAAGCTTTTATTGCTCTAAATTGCTTCTTGAACTTCCTTGGATACGTATAGTTTTTGTTCACCTTAATACACAATAAGAGTCCTACAAGTAAGATGAGTTTAATGTTGTTTGAACAATATATGCATGACTCTCTCTTGATATTACAGGTAGAATCTATATAAAATTACCTCCAAATACTACTATTTTATCTCTGAAGGGAATTGAATGGCTATTGAGGTTTTCAAATTGAAGTATACCTCTCAAAGTTCTATCAAGTGCTTCAAAAGAAAATTTGTACCATTGGAGCTTCATCCTAGATAATAAGATCTATTTTTTTCAATAATTCATCTTGTGTCATGCTTTGCGTAATGTTACATGTTAAGTCTTCATTGATATCTAATAGGATGGCAAATTGAGAGTGAATTGTCTACCCTCCTAGTAGAAGAATTAAAGAAATTCCACTTGATGGAATAATTAAAACAATCCTCCCCTCTGATCATAGCAAAGATGTTAAAGTTCTCTGGATACATGTCTTTCCAGTACCATTATATCCATAGAGGAAAAAAAACTCCATCTTTACCACAATGCACAACAACAATAAAAGTCTTGAATGCATCTTTATGTTCATTAGTTATTAAGTCTAATAAAGCTTTAACTTCAAATTTGAAAGCTTCTTTATCATAATTGAATTCATTAGCCATCAGCTTATCTGCCATTAAAGTCAAGTCACTTAAATTTGGCACTATCAACGAAAGCAAAATTCTAAAGTTATTCATCAATAAGGGTTAAATCCGTTTCAATATAAAATATGTTAAAATAATGAAGTATAATTATACAAAGTAACAAATCATGAATTTCTATATTGGAAGATATTAATAATGAGTACAGTTACAATAAATTCAACATACCTTTACATTGCATGTTTCACCTTTTCATGTACAATATGTCTTTTGAAAGTGCAATATGTTTTCTAGAGAGATAGTTGCAAATAGTTTTCTTAAGTAATGACTAGTTACCCATGAAAAAGCTTCTTTTATTGTAGCAACATATTCTTCATTGTCATATAATAAACCTATTGCATAGCAAGCTTCTTTGAAAGTTTCAAACACAATACCATTAATAGTGTGTATATCCTCATAGCATGTTAAACTTTTAACTTTATTAAGTAACATACACAAGTAGAACAACTCACCAGTTGATTAGGGAATAAAATTTATTCTTTCAATGGAAAATTTAGACTTTCACTTTATCCACTTTTGAATATCTTCTTTTTAAACATTAAACAATGGGAAATTCAAGTATGTCAGCTTCCTAGCACCTAGATCTTTTTTATTCCTCTCCGTCCATGCAATGAACATAGTATGATGATTAGATTCATTTTGTAGAGCTTTTTCAATTAAATTTTCTTCATTAACAACTATGTACTATTCCCTAGGTAGATGAATTTTGGTCTTTCAATAAGAGGTTTCTTATATGAATTTCAAATCCAAATATTTGCCAGCATGCCTTAGAAATAGATACATATATACAATCATAATAAGTTTTTATCTCATCCACTTGCCTTGTTGACTGACCAGAATTTTCAGCTTGCTGTAAAGAAGCACCCACACAATCATATCTTATGTTGACATATTTGAAAAGATATTTAATTGATGTGCCTTGGTTGAATGCTTTGACATTGATATGAGCTTGATACCAAATAAGAAATTTAGGATTGTATGGAACTATGAATCTATTGTCCAAGTGAACATTATTCTTCTATATTGATCTACCATCATTTCTTTTTTTATAGATTGGATATTCATCATCATCAACTGAGGTTGATTTAACAAAATTTTTTGGGAAATGTTTAGTACATCTTCCATTTTCTGTAGAGCAAAATTTGTGATATGATACCACATGGTCCATACAGCATAAAATTTTTAACCATTTTATAAAGTAGCAACTCTTCTTCACAGTTAAAATCTCAATTAATATTATTTTGTCTACATCTTATGCATTTTTATATCTTTTGTTGAGATATCAAGAGTATAATGATGTGAGCATAAGGAAGACCACATTTTAGAAACTCAATTGTATATAAAACTACAAAAAATAAGAATGATCCCTTGCTCTGGAAATAAAGCAAGATAACAAAACATGTAATAAAAAAATATGAGTATGAAGTCTTACTTGCTCTAACTTTACCAAAGAATGATCCCTTCTACAAGTCATTCATCATGTATCAAAGTTTTATTTTGAAAATTCTACAAATTAGGTTAGAACGATCAACAAGCTTCAAACTAAGAATGTCCACAATTGTTGTAATTTCTTGCCAATATAGATTGCATGTGTAAGTCAAGAATAAATTTAGAAATCTAGCCTGTTCTAAATATTGCCATCACATCATGATAATTTTGCATCAGGTATCTATCTCCTCCAGTGAAACTTGAAGTCAATATTATTCGTTTGCCTCTTAATGCAACATTAGTTTCACCTTCTAATAGTGCGTCACTAAAACCACCATACATGTTCACATGAAGTTTCATTTAGTTATTTTTTATGTAACTAAGTCTCTTGGCTTCAATCATGGTATATGCATCAATAACCAATTATTCAAGAAGTCTTGTTCAGTTCATAAAGAGAGAAAATTCATTTAATCTATCTTGAAGTCTAATAGAGAAAATTGTCTTATTGTTAGCTTACACCTTATATTAGATAGCTTTTCAGCAGATTCACAATTTAAGATGTCAACTCTATAATCATCTTTAGCATAAGGGAAAATTAGTAGATATTACAAAGGGAGATATAATAGATGGAACTCACTAATATGCTCGATGAACTAGGCTTTGGATTCAATTAATATGTCCCTTTCAGAATTATCAATGTCATTGACAATAAGAGTAGCAACTTCACTTGCTGTTGGTGTGTTATACATACATCCATCTTATGCTCTATTATTGATTAGTTTCAATTTGAGATCCACTAATGTTTATTTGTTAAACATGTCTCTTGCCATTGTGAAACACTGTACTAGTGGGTTCACTTGATCAAGCATATTCTTCAAATTTTCCACAATGGAAGGGTTAACATTAGCGAATACTTCATCAAAGTGACTACAATAAAAGGAATAGTGTGATTCAACCAAGAAGAATAAATAAATAAATAAATAAAGTAATATACTAAGTCATTCAAATACATTAAGCAAATACCTGACAATAGGCATCCGATTAGTTATCTCATTCTCTATGTCACACACACACACACACACATAACTATGCAAATTGAGGAAGATCCCCTTCATTTGGTAATAGACTACCAATTCTATGATAGTTTTGTCCATGTAGCCTAAACACCTAAGGTCCTCAGCCATTATTTATAGAGTTGTCCACCTTCCCAAACATTGAAGTGAATGAAAACATTACATTGTAAATTCTGATCTTATCCCTAAAATTTTTGCTTGTGGAAGATTCTTTATCAAGAAAAAGGTGTTTCAGATATGGTGGTGGTTCTTTCATCAAAGGTAGTTGGACTTTACCAAATAAACAATAGAAGGAGAACTTCAGGTTATATAATTCCTTATTTTTGGCTAAGCTTCTTTGTACCACATTAAAGCCCCACGTGATTGACATTGATATTTTCCTTCACCGATATCTAAGTAACCTGGAAATTAATTCGAAATGATTTAGTAACAAAAAATTCTGATGCATAAATATAAAAACTATACTAAATGGTTAAAGGCAAAATAAACCAACCATTTATTGTATCATTTAATCAAGGTTGAACTTCTCCCTCAAGTGTAGGCATATGCACATCTTGTGTGAAATATAAATAAATAGACATGCTTGGTATCAAATTAATTAGCCCTTTTCATATGAAAAAAATAGTTATGACAATAAGATTATGATAATGATAATTATAAGAATTTATTTTTTTTACCAAGTTCTATGTCAACTGAATTGAAAAGAGGAATTGCATCATCCAATGATTCACTTTGTCTAGTAGGTGCAGTGGAGGGATCAGTTAATTGAACTGTTAATTGATCAAACTAAGATTGATGGTTGCTTGAAGAAGTATCATGAAATTCACTTCCATTACAAAGAAAATTTGGCATAGAATTTTTCAGTTTCATAATGTTTAAATTTCTTTGTAATGGCGTGTTAACCTTTGTCTATGCATGATATGAAAAAAGTGTATTACATTACTATAATATAACATCTTAGACAAGACATTCATCCATATTATTATTATACAATTTAATAATATATTTTCAGTACCTTCATAGCAACTCATTGTGTTGAAACAATCTTGCAAATATAGTGTATATTTGGATATATCTAGTAAAGGATGATGATTCGACTTCAGACTATGGATGCCAAAGTTAGTGAATCCAACCATCTAGAAGACTTATCATGTCTTCTAATATATGAATATGTTGATGCTTTTGGCATCATGTTGATACCATCACTATTGCTTCTTCTAATATATGAATATGTTGATGCTTTTGGCATCATGTTGATACCATCACTATTGCTACTTCTTGGAGTAGTTGAATGGCTATATGTTTGATTCCCTATATGAGTAAGATTGCAAATTAGAAATTGGAAATTCAGTTAACATACGAAAAATGGTCTTTCATGAATTTTTCAAAGCTTAATAAATAAAGAATTTGGTAATTGATATAATTATTAATGTTAGCGATTTTAAGGATACTACTGAAAAACTTTGAAATAATGTATTACAAATAACTTAACTCATGAAAATGATGTATAAATGTGAAGCAATTAATAAAAAGAGAATAATTGTACCTTTGCCTTGTACATTTTGGAACTATTGTGTCACAAGTCGGCCTTGTGAACAATTTGAGAGGGTAAATATGCTTAGTTTGATAAAAAAAACTTTATAAAAAATTTCAAGCATTGCATATAGACCTTATGGATTAATTTGGGAGTGGTCCAACTTGTGTACTTTTTTTATTTTTTCCTATTTTAGTGGTATTTATGTAATTTTAGCATAGTTCACTTGTTCATTATAAGTAGAAAGGTACATGATTGCATTCTTTGCATTTGTAGCTTTGTGTCCATATAAAATGATGCAAAAACTCTACCCAAAGCTATGAAAAAAGGCCTTAAGTCAACTCATAAAAAGTATGTTTATTTGTGTCATATGGCCTTTGGCTCAAAATACTCTTTAGGGAGAAGTGTCGACAATTTATTAGGGTACATCATGGCCTTTAAGGCTTGTTGGCACTTAGTCTAGAGGTCTTAGGGGTGTGTTAGCTTGAAGCTTTCCCTACACATTTTATAATATGTAATGAAGCATATATCAATAAAAAGGAGTTATTCCTTTTCCTATTCGATTGTCCCTTGCCCTTTGCAAACTAGAGGATACTTATGTGGGGCATTCTTGAGGTTCTGTTGTTTTAGTTTACTTGCTTATGTTGTCTTTGGACATGCTATGCATAGAATTTTGGTTGAATGGGGGATAAAATCTGCAATGCCATATTTCCCCAGCCAAGTATGGCTTTAGTATATTGGAAAGCTAACATGTTGGCCAAAAGTGGCAAGTATGTGCCGCACGATTTTAGCTAGAGAGATACCAGGCTGTAACATTTGGTATCAGAGCCCGGTTGTTAAAAAGTAGATCGGGTGGCCACACGTACTTAACTCATGCCAAGCACTAGTCTTACTAAGCACCCAAGTTCTCACCAAGCACTTAGAAGAGCATGCAAAGAGTACGAGTAGGCAAAAAGATATGGTAGGCAGGGTGGATCAGTTAGCGAGTCAGTTGGTGGGAAAAAGTTATCATCATGTCAAGGTGGACAATTGGATTAGATTCAACTTGTCCAAGCTTATAAGGGTTGTAAAAGAAGCAAACATTCCTTAAACTCATGAAGAGACACTATCAAGGACTTGGTCATGAGGGTAACAAAAGGTTGATGAATATCTTAGGCAAAGGTGTGAGGATGTTGTAACTAGGGGACTATTATTTGTGTATCGGGGTACAAGCATATGCAGAAGTCAACGAGCTAGATGTATAGTAGGGAAATTGTTTACACACTCATTCATAATAACATATAAGGGAATGCAAACCATCTAGAGGAATGTGAGAATTGGTGACCTATCTATCTAAAAGAGCCCTAAGAGAAGCCTTAGTCTTGCTAGAAGGCTTGGGCACATCTAGAGAGACAAGATAATAATTAATGAAACCAGAGGGTGAAGCCTTGGTCATGCAAGAGTATGTGACCACATCACAACCAAAAGTTGAAATATCTAGAGGGATGCATCAAATAGGCAAATCCAGTGGGAGGAGTCTAAGATTATGCTAGAGGGTATGATCCTATTCAAGTTGAGGTGGTCTAAAGGGATTATTTTAATATGCAAGAGAGCGAGCACATCATAGTTGCAAGACAAACTTTGCAGCAATGACTTTGGAGCTCATATTGTTAGTGCACAAACATGTGTGTGGCGCTTGAGCTAGAGTGATAAACTATTCTATGCTCAACCCTTCCAAGCAAAAAGAGGAGCCATTAAAGGACTTAAAGTAGGCTATGGTAGCCTAGACATCAGAGGATGTCACACAAGAGGTGCCAAAAGGCATTAATCTTTGCACAAATGGTTATGAGTGCTGTGATACAAGAATGTATCAACTTTAAAATGCTAGCAGTAGAAAGTGCAAAATCCTAGAAGAGGTCATGAGAACCACGATGCTAGAAAGCATTAACTCCAAAAAGACTATGATAGCTGAGATGCTAAGAGGGTATCAAATCAGAAGGGGTTAGAGGATCCAATTGAGGGGCATAGCAAAGTGTGAGGGATTATCAAACCCAACATGAGCTAACTTGGAATCAAGGGATTAGCCTTATATCTTAGTATAATAAGGCATTAAATGTGAGGTATCTTTGGTAGTAGAGTCCCAAACACTAAGCATGTGCACAAGTTACATAGGTAGCAAATCAAGAGCTATAGAGGTTGCATAGGCAAGCTGTGAAGGTAGTGAGCATTCAAGTTACAAAGACAATAAAACTTGAGTTTCAAATTAAGCTCTCTAAAGTCTACAAAAGTAACAAAATTTTTTATAAAGCCAGCTTAAAATAGGCAAACAAAGAGGAATTTAAAGGAAGAGCTAATGAGCAGCAAACTAAAGACTGTCCTGATGTTGTATCAAGTTAAAGGTACCATCGTTTTGGAAGTCCTCAATTGGAATTGGCTTAAAAAGGCAAGATAAGAGTGGTCAAGGGAGAAGCTTGAAGGAGCAAGCTGATGACCCTCATGAAAAGTTCGATGGACTAACTCAAGGGAAGCAGGCTGAAGGCCTTAATGGGAATTATGCTAGATTGAGATGTCAATGAGGACAATGACATTCTTTGAGTGGGTAAAATATCACAAGTCACCTTTATGAATGATTTGAAGGGCAAACACGCTCGATTTGACACAAAACTTTGTGAAAAAAAAAATCAAGCAATGTATAGAGGCCTTATGGCTCAAGTTTGGAAGTGATCTAACTTGTGTACTATTTTTCCATTTTTTCCCCATTTCAGGGGTATTTCAATAATTTTGAAATAGTTCACTTCTCCAATACAAATAGAAAAATACATGGTTGGGTTCTTTGCATTTTTAGCTTTGTGACCATATAAAATGGCACAAAAACTCCAGCCAAAGCTATGAGAAAATACTTTATATCAATTCATAAAAAAATATGTCTACTTGTACCATATAGCCTCTAGCTCAAAATTCTTTTTATGGGGGAAGTGTCGGTAGCTTGTCGAGAGCTCGTAAGGGCATATTTGGGCCTTGTTGGGTGTTTATTCGGGGCTCACTAATAGTTAGTCTAGTGGTCTTAGGAGTGTGTTGGCTTGAAGTATCTCTAACACACTTTGTATGATGTAAAGAGGTATATATTAATAAAAAAGGATTGTCCTTCTCCCTATTTAGTTGTCTATTGCTTGTTGTGCACTACAAACTACTTATATGGGCCGTTCTTAAGGCCTGCCTGGTTATTCAATTGCTTTGAATTACTTGCTTATGTAACCTTCGGATATGTTGCGTATAAGATTTTGGTTGTATGGGTAATAAAATTTGCAATGCCCCATTTATTTATCCAAGTGTGGTTTTAGTATGTTAGGAACGCTAGCATGCTGGCCAAGAGTGACAAACATGCATCGTATAATTTTGATTAGAGAGTTATCAGTCCGTGACCCATTGTCATGTTATTTTTTCCATCAATAACTTGTATAAAATTGGGAACCCAAGATAAAATATTCATTCCCTTTTAAGTCAAGCAATATATGTTCTAATAAAAATTAAATTGTGTTAACAATGTGAGTTTAGGGAGATTTTATTTTGTTAACTTGAGATGATCCCAAGAGTAGTATGTCAATTCGTAGATAACCCTATGGTCAAATAAGTAGGATATCCTATGAATTTGTCAAGAACTGACAATAAAATAAATGACAAAAGTAACGACAATATCGTCATCACAAAATATAGCATCAATAATTTATTGTTGCCGAATTTTTTAAGAACAATATTAATCAGCTCAATTACATTTCTAACCAATTTTTATAATTTTGTTTGAATAGTGCCTACACATTTATAGTTCAATACATAGGACAATAAATGCAAAGTAACTATAAACCCCTAATCATTTTTTCTTAAAAAATGAGCGACTTAATTTTCTATATAATTATTTCAATTTCAATAATATAGTAATTAAACTTTGACTAAAAGTTTCTTAATCCACAAAAACATGCATAGAGCAAACACACTAGCCATTGTTGACATAATCTCTGTTTTTTTAAGTGGTGCACAATGACTCGTACTATGTCACACTTTTGACTGAAAGGAATTTCATAGAGTTCGACTAAATTGCTTTTAAAGACTTGATTTTTCAAGATAAGAGTGAACCATAAAGTATTGTTGATCACGGTTGCACAGAATGTCAAGAATGTAATATTGTAAAAGTAGGGCCATTTAAATGGATGACATCATATATAAGTACTCAGATAAAACTTGCATTTGGGTCTTCACTGGGATGAAAGAGTAATGTCTATCATCTAGAAATGAATAACCAAAAGCATACCGGGTATTCGAAGGCGACCGTGAAAGCGAGTTTTCCCCGGAGACTCCAAAGCTTGTTGCCGGAGTTACTCTGTTCGGAAGATGTGGTCCTTAATTCCAGTTCATTTCCGGAATAAAACTGCAAGGTTTCAGGAAATGATTTCATCACTCATTTAAAAGAAAAGAAGAAATGGGCATCTGGAGAAAATTTTAGAATTTAATTTAGAAATTTCAAGAGTCATAAGTTAAGCTCATAAATTCAGACACTACAATAATTAATTAGGAGTTACTTCCATAATACAAGACACAATGTATTTACTCTAAACTTATGACTTTCTAGTTTCTAAATCATAAATGTTATAACTCTAGAATTTTCTTAGGAATACTATATAAACAATGGTTGTATGAGTCCATCATATGAATATAATTAAAATTCAAACTATAGAAATACAAACTATTTTCCTTCATTTTCTCTTGTACTGCTTTTTGTTTTAGAACTTTTAGAACTATACTAGAATCTTTTCTAACATTGGTATCAGAGCTTAGTTCTCCAATCCACCTTTGTTTAGAACCATATGGCCTCCCTTTCAAACACCAATAACCTCTTTCAATACTCCCCAACTAGAGTTCCCATCTTTGATGGTGAATACTATGATTATTGGAGTAGCCAAATGAGGACTTTCTTCATTTCCCAAGATCTTTGGGATGCTGTTGAAGAAGGCTATCAAGAGCATCTACAACCAATTGCTTTGACAAGAAATCAATTGAAGCAATATAAAGAAACTATGAAGAAATATGCAAATGCTCTTCATTATATACAACAAGCCTTAAGCAAGGCCATTTTTGTAAGAATTCTTGGCATTTAAAAGTCATAACAAGCTTGGGATATTCTTTAGAATGAGTACAAAGACATAGAGAAAGTCATTTCTATCAAGTTGTAGATGCTTCAGAGGGATTTTGAGTAGTTGTCTATGAGGGAAAGTGAAAAGGTATGAGATTTCTCCACTAGAGTAGCTAAGATTATTAATTAAATTAGAAGTTAAGGAGATACTATTCAAGAAAAGAAAATTGATGAGAAAGTACTTAGAAGTTTGCACAAAAATTTGATTATATTGTTGTTGTTCTAGAAGAATCCAAAGATCTTTTTCTGTATACTATGCATGAATTGACAAATTCTCTTGAAGCACATGACAAAAGAATGGTTAGATTTTTAGATCAGTCATCTGAGCAAGCTTTTCAATCAAAAAATCTTTCTAAAAAGAAAGATGGAGACAACAACAACAATTAGCCACCAAAGAAAGGAGGAAGATCAAATTGGGGTCATGGTAGAGGAAGATCAAGCTAAGAAAGATTTGGAGGCAATGATAAAACCACTCCTCGATGCTCTATTTGCAAGAAGAACAACCATCATAGCAGTAATTGCCGGTTTAGACAATGTGCCAACCACAAGATTTGAAATCACATGGTGATAGATTGTCCAAAGAAGGAGAAGAATGAAACTCATTTTTCTAGAAAATATGGAAGGCACATCAAAGCAAATTTTCTATGTGTCATACACCTCAAAAGAAGAAGAACAAGATTGGTATGTTAATAGTGGCAGTAGCAATCATATGACAAGAAGCAAGGAGATTTTTATCTCTTTGGATGAGAAATTTAAGTTTAAAGTAAAGTTAGAGATGGAAAGTCTATGTATGTAGAAGGCGAAGGTGTAATTGATGCCTAAACCAAAAAAGGTAATCCAAAACATATCAAGGATGTTCTCTATGTTCTTTTATTATCTCAAAATCTCTTGAATGTTGGCTAACTTGTACAAAATGGCTATGAAGTAAAATTTGATGAAAAAGGATGCATGATAGTTGATAAAAGACAAAACCAACTAGTGGCTACTATATAAATGACTTCAACCATGAGGCAAGAAGAAAGTCTTTCTCTAAAAGCTCTAGATATGAATGAGTCTTTATTATGGCATTGTAGATATGGCCACTTGAATTATCAAAGTTTGAAAGAGCTATAACAAAAGGAGATGGTGATTGTTCTTCCCTCAATAAACATCAATCATGATGTATGTAAAGGATGTATGTATGGCAAGATGCATAGATTGTCTTTTCCAAATTCATCTTGGAGAGCCAAAGAACCATTAAAGCTTATCCATATAGATCTTTAGGGACCTACAAGAACTTCATTACTTTATGCCAACAAGTATTTCTTGTTCTTTGTTGATGACTATTCTTTAATGATGTGGGTTTATTTTCTTGAGCAAAAATCGGATGTTTTCTCAAAGTTTTTGGAGTTTATATGTCATGACCCAATTCCCGGGCCCGTGACTAGCGTAGAAGGTCACGATCAGGAATCCCTTTCCTTCAGGAAACCCCCTACAAGCCTTACCATGCAACACTAACACAATATCAATGCACAATTATTTCATTA
>JANHAO010012924.1:0-16116 GCA_026873985.1 Saraca asoca | reverse complement strand
TTAATCCTACTTTCTCAGTATCAGAATTTGTTGATACCGAATACAACAGAAACTAATAAAAAGGAAAGAGAAACACACACACACATGAGAGAGACAAAGGAGGAAAGGGAAAAGTCGGCGAGAGAGTTTAAGATACCGTTGCTTGTATAAGCAATGGTAGTTACACGTGGATGCCAGCTAGAGTTGTTCCAACCGTGCAACTCTCCACAATACTGGTTCTTAAACTTAAGAACCCGTCAAGCAACCGCGTTGGAGATGGTTTACATACAATATAAGTACTGATTTGACTATTTATTTTTCTATATCCATTTGTCAGTTCTAAGTATTTTTAGACAATTTATTTATATACTTCAACTATAATATATTCTCTTTTTTATTAATAAATAAAAATTAATTATCAATTTCATTATTCATTTCATAATTTTTATAATAGTTATAAGTATTAAAAATCTTATTTTAAATTTCCAACATTAGAAATTTAAAAAAAAATTAACAGTTGACATAGTGTAGTGAGAACATTTATTATAGTTTAAGTATACAGTAACTTCTGAATTAATAAAGATTATTGTTTCTTTTTATGTTGATACAGACCATATGAGCTAAATATTTTTATATTCTAACCGTCTTTGTTAGGAATGTAGTTACAAATTTTTAATATCTTAAAAATTAAAAATATTATTTGTCGGATACAGACGTTCATTACTTGGGTTTAACAACGCAACATCCGCCAGTGAGATGGATTCCAGAAAAGAAAAATATTTGTATGTAATTGATTTACCATAAATCTGAAAAAAATTAAGAAATACAAAAATATATTTAAATTTTATTCTTGTTCTTTGTACTTGGATTCATTTCTCACCGATTATGATATATTCTCTTATATTTGACAAACATATTTCCGACAATTAAGGCTCCTTTAATCTATCCTAATTACTAATTATTTGTTGAGTTTTGGAATTAACTTTTTTCTAAAATTAATTTTATTTCATTTCATTTAAAAATCAATTCTATTGTTCGAAAATTATATCAAAAAAAATAATTCAATTGATTTGTAAATATATTTTTTATATAAATATATTTAAAAAATATAAAAAATTTAATTAAAAATATATTTTAATGATATCATAATAAATAAAATATTAAAATAAAAATGAAGTATATGATATAACATGTGTTTTAGATAAAATAAAATAAATTTTAATGAAATTTTTTATATATTTAATAAAATTTATAATAGAATAAATATAATTAAAATAAATTAATAAATAAAATAAAATATTTTTAATTTAAATTCAAACATCATTAAAAAAATTATTTAAAAATTAAAAAAAATCTTATTTTCAATCATTTTCACACTTCATGATTGGCAAGGTGACCGTGTACCTTTGTCTTCTTTCAGGGAAACGCTCACATCAACATTGAGTCATTTTAGCAAGATATTTTTCATAAATTTTTTATATTTACTTATATATAAATAATATTTTTACGTTACTTAAAAGTCATTTTGTTTGTATGAAAAATGTCTGACCTAAAAACATGCTCTTTTACAATTTCTTCATTTTTTTTGATTTAGTACCAATCAAATAATTCAAGCATTTTTTATTTTGTGAAAAATCATATTTTTTATGAAATTTTCTGCAACTCAAATAATTTCTTATATACATTATAATTAACAAAATATAACACAATAATATGATATAGGAGAAACATATTTCCTTTTTAAAAAATGAAGATTTGTTGTTTTTTATTGTATTCTTTACATATAAAAGTAAACAAATAAAATATTTTTTATTATATTAATATTTTATGACTGTAAGTGTGAGTAAACAGGAGAAAAATATTTTCTGTCAAAACCAACATCTACTTCCAGCTTGGAAAAACACAACTGGAACGGGACGTAATAACCGTGAATTAGCCACTCAGTTACTAAACGTAAGCAATTCAAAAGAGCAACTTGTCTCCATCAGTACAGTTCCCTGTCCATTTTCGTTAGACTTGCTATTTATATTCAATTCCTTACAACAAATTGTAATATATCTTCTGCATTTCAAAAGCAAGCAACCAAGTAAGAGGCACTGATTAACACACTCTTTTCAACATGGGAAGCCTTCCGGTACTCTCTTCTCTTTTCTATTCTTTTCCTTTTTTAAGTTTCTTTCCTTGTTATTATTATGTTTAGCAATGTTCAAATAGTTACCATGATTTTAAGCTTGCAAGTTTTTTTGATATGTTGTCGTGTTTGTGGAAACGCACGCTGATCAGTTGGCCACCTCTGATTTCCAAAGAAGTAGTAGTGGAATTGGGTACAGTCCTACACTTTTATGCACTCCACTTATGGGAACTACAGTGAATCAGATGCTGAATGAGATGCGAAGAGCAAAGGAAATCGGTGCAGATATCGTTGAGATACGCCTTGACTTCTTGAGAAGCTTTAACCCAATTCCAGATCTTCAAACTCTCATAAAGCAGAGCCCTTTACCCACTCTTGTCACTTACAGGTACCATTCAAAAAACTTTGAAACCCATTTTTGAGTATCGATGAATACGCTAAGGGATTTCAATCTGCAATTTTGCATGACTCTATTTTAGACCAATATGGGAAGGTGGTCAATATGAAGGAGATGAATCCAAGAGAATGGACGCTCTTCGTCTAGCAATGGAATATGGAGCTGATTATGTTGATGTTGAACTTCAGGTAGCTACCTAAGAAAGATACATATGCTCCTGGTTGTGAAAAATAAAAGCATCAAGTTACTTTTAGTACAGTTTATAATGTCAAAGATATGTAACTATTTTGTTACAATGTTATGCCTGCCTTGTGTGTAGGTTGCTCATGATTTCAATAATTCTATATATGGAAAGAAGCCGGATAATTTTAAGGTTATAGTTTCTTCTCACAACTTTGACAATACTCCATCTGTTGAGGCCATTGGCAGTCTGGTAGCAAGAATACAAGCTACTGGAGCTGACATTGTGAAAATTGCGACCACTGCATTGGACATCACAGATTGCGCACGCATTTTTCAAATCACTGTACATTCTCAAGTAAGCCAATGACATTCCACTGAATTTGATTTATCTTCCTTAACCTTGTTTCTGATTAAAAAAAAAGGTTTAATATAATTAAAATGGCAGATCCCAATAATAGGAATTGCTATGGGTGAAAGGGGCTTGATTTCACGGTTAGTTAGCCCAAAATTGGGTGGTTATCTAACTTATGGTGCACTCGAGGAAGGTGCTATATCAGCTCCTGGGCAACCTACAGCTAAAGATCTGTTGGAGCTGTACAATTTTAGGCTTGTAAGGCCTGATACTAAAGTTTATGGAATAATTGGAAAGCCAGTTCATCATAGCAAGAGTCCGCTATTGTTCAATGCATCCTTCAAGTCAGTTGGTCTCAATGCTGTTTATATGCACTTTTTGGTGGATGACGTGAAGAAATTTTTCAATACCTACTCATCCCCAGATTTTGTCTCTGGATGTAGGTATGTTATATATATTTGCTGCCAAAGCATGAGCCTTTGAATTTATGTCACCTTGCTTGGAAAATATTTAACAATCTGCTCTGACTAATTGATGGAATGAAATTTTCAATCTCTTTCCTAACTTAGCCTAAGGAAGTAATTTAATACAACTTTGTTATGGAAATACAGTTGCACAATTCCTCATAAGGAGGTTGCCCTTGACTGCATGGATGAGATTGATCCTATTGCCAAGGTGGTGGTCAATTTTTTTTTCTATTATATTAATTTAAAATGTATTTGTTGATGTAATGACAATAATTTGCCTTATCTTGTACTTTGATTCTTTTCATTCTTGCAGAAAATAGGAGCTGTCAATAACATTGTTAGGAGACCTGATGGAAGTTTAATAGCTTTCAATACTGATTACATCGGTGCTATCACTGCCATCGAGGATGGATTGCGAGGTTTTTTTTGTCTTTTACAATTGATGCAAAATCTGGTTAGAAAACTTCTAATTGTTGTTTCTCTTTTTACAGCTTTAAATGGTACGACAGTGGAAGCTGTGTCACCCTTGGCTGGCAGACTCTTTGTTGTATTGGGAGCTGGTGGTGCCGGTAAATCACTTGCTTATGGTGCTGCCCAAAAGGGGGCTAGAGTTGTAGTTGCTAACCGCACATTTGGTAAGACACTCGATAAACGTTGAATTGAAGGATCCTCAAAAACTAGTTGTCCTAGCTTTAGACTCTTTGATACAATCTGTCTTAGGGGAAAAAAAAAAAAAAAAAGAAGAAGCATACATTTAGTTACACTATCTTGTGCTTTGTTACCAAAAAATGAGAGTAACTAAGACCAGAAAGTGCTCTGCAGTACGTGCTAAAGACTTGGCTGAGAAAATTGGTGGAAAAGCTATGAATCTGAGTGAAGTGGAAAATATCCATCCAGAAGAAGGAATGGTTCTTGCAAATACAACATCATTGGGAATGAAGCCTAATATCGATGAGACCCCAATTCCCAAGGTTTTCCTTCAAGCTTACTCGCACATAGTAATGAAATTTATTATGTTCACGTTTTTCATGTTCAGAGGAATTCAATGTTTAAACTTTAAACTTAACAGCATGCTTTAAAGCATTACTGCTTAGTCTTTGATGCCGTCTACACACCGAAAGACACTAGACTTCTGCGCGAAGCCAAAGAGAGTGGCTCTGCGGTTGTCTATGGGACAGAGATGTTGATCCGCCAAGGATTTGAACAGTACAAAAACTTCACTGGGTTGCCTGGTAAGATAAATATGCAAAACTAGCCATCAGACAATGTTTCTTCTAGTGTGTTGCATGCTCAGTCTGTGTTAAAGTGAAAGGTCATCTGACTTGTGTTTTGTTTTCAATTCCAGCGCCGGAAGACTTGTTTAGACAATTGATGGAGAAATAAACATAATTGCAAATTTGCATGTTGAATGAACACGTGCTATTTGGAATTATGGAGCTTAGAACTAGCTTCTATATTTGCAGCATGTAATAAGGCATGGCTACTGGAATTTAGAGACTAAGTGATGTGGACCTATATATCATGAGCAAAATCTATGTTATCCTCTTGTCTATTTTTCTGATTATTTTAAAATAATTGAAGGACCTCTTATATTATGCGCAAATTCCTACTTCTCACTTGATGAAGTTTTGTCCCTAAAGCATCAAAATGATATCAAGGACTTCCAAGTGCACAAATCTGCTGTTAAGTTCGAACAATATGTTACCCAAGCTCCAAATTTAACACTTAAAACTTATCTTTGGGTTTGATATCATTATGACATAAACTAGATTACAGATTAAGTAGCACTGACATACCATTATCATAAACTTCATTAAACACATGAAAAATGAGAAAAAAAAAAATGTTAAAAAATTATATCTCTCAACAACTTCCGGCAGAAGAATACAACTAAAACCTGAAAGTGCGCACTTCTGAAGCACAAGAAACATAATTGTAGATTTAAAAATTTTGGTGGCTGGAAAAAAAATGACAAGGATCCACTATTTAGGTTAGAGTTGTTAGATTCGGATTAGATTTAAAATCGCAGGAATATTAATATATAAAGCAGCCAGTATCTTAGTTAATTAAGAGAATATATATCATATTCACGTCCAACTAATGAAGAATACTATAATGGCACCACCCTTTTTTTCTGAGGAAAGAGAGTGAGAAACAAATCTAACACAGAAAAAAAAAAAAAGTCGGCTACATCATTCCTATGCAATCCTCGTTGGCAATCAATCATTAGGATCGGATTGGTTTGTTTTGTTACAAAATCCTCGTCAGCAATCACTAATTCTGGCATCAAGAGTTACAAAGGTACTAGTGATTGGATTTGAGTAAGTCTTGGGTGCCACCTCATATGATATTAAGGGTGAAAATAGATCCCTTCATAACAGTTTATGACCTGGCTCATTAAATATATGTAATGACTTGTTTATTTAACTATATAAATCAAGCTTACAACAAATATATTACCCTAATATATATATATATATATATAATAATTTTAAGGTTAAATTAATTTACAGCTCCCCATAGTTTTGCTTTTTTTTTTAAGTGACTACCTATGGTTTAAAATTTTAGAATTGAGTAGTTGTAGTTTTTTTTAAGTTTTTAATTAGATATCCATTATCAATTTTCCATCCAACTCTATTAGTTTTTTGTTAATGTGACAAACAAATATCTTACATAACATAAGAGCTACTCAAATAAGATTAGAGGTTGATTTAGTGTACAGGATCTATTAATAATTTAAGAAAAGAATTTAGTTTCTTTAACATTTATTCTCTTTTTCATTCTGTAACAAAACACTTGATGAATTATTGCAACTAAAGAAATTAAAATAATGAAAAATAAGTTCAGATCAACATTGCAACCAATATTTGGTAAAACTGGTAATAAGGAGGTGATTTTCAAGGAGCAATCAAATTGCATTTGCATGTATTGCAGATGAAAGAAAGGGGAAATTGAGATTTTGGTTTAATCTATCCTTGGACTTGGATTATAAGAAAGGACAGACATGTAATAAATTGAATAACTAAAATAAAGTATGTATAGGTTTTATTAATAAGATGTTTACATGTGAGTTTCACTCATATGTCACAATCTACGATATAGACATGTACGGTTATTACAGGATACATAAAATGAATCATACATGAGCCTGTTTCAGCTGGTCCTGTCCCACTGAATTCAAAAATGATCTTTGTTCTTTGTAATACCATAACTTCTTATGGAATTTTAGTTGGGTCACGTGCATCAAACTCAACCTCTAGTCCAAATTGAACAACTCTTCTTTTATGCGCTCTTTTTATCACATCATTAAAAAGAATAATAAAATTAGATAGAAAATTAATAGTACATATCTAATCAGAATATAAGTACACTGCAAGGCACGGACCATTCCAAAGGCCTAAAGATTTTGAAACCAACCGAACTTATTTAAAGCATGACTTGGACTTTGACTCATTGCTGAGAAGATTAAAATGTGAAGTGACATGGAAGTATTGGGCCGTCACGTGACAATCCGCTACAGTGTCAACAGCGGCCAGCGCGTGAATATCGTACAGTAGCTTGGTAAGTGAGTCCTCATCCAGCTTCTTGGTTGGTTGCAGGTAGTCACGTGTATAAATTAATGAATAAACATATATTACTTTTTATTTTCTCTTTCTTTTTTAATTAACTTAAATACAGTATAACTAAGAATTTCTCCGAAATATTATTGGACAGTTGGCTTGTGCTTATTTTTTTTATATCCATTTGTCAGTTCTAAATATAACTAGAAAATTTATTTATATATTTCAACTATAATATATTATCTTATTTTTATTTCATAAATAAAAATTAATTATCAATTTCATTATTCATTTCACAATTTTTATAAAAGTTATATACATTAAAAATCTTATTTTATATTTCCAAAACATTAGATATTTAAAAAAAATTAACAGTTGTTATAACAAGTACAGTAAGAATATTCATTATAAGTTAAATATTCAGTAAATTCTCAACTAATAAAGATTTTTTTTTTATTTTTGTTATTGATACAAATCACGTGACATAAATACTTTTATATTTTAATAATTAAAATCAATAATAATTTTTAATATTTTAAAAATTAAAAAATATAATTTTTAATATATTTATATTTTAAAAAATAAATTTGGAGGCTAATTTTTTTTTATTGGCTGAAAAGAAAAGCATATATTATGATAAGATTATACGAATATTTATCTCATTGTAGTGCTCCTTGGGTCATTCGGTGAAAGCGATTATTAATGACAAACGGAATCAGAAAGGACACATTGTTATTGTTACGGTGCAATTGAGAATATGTACGGAAGTCATCCTCTAAGTTGAAAAAGGAAAAGAAGGGTAAGTGCAGAACAGGCACGGACCATATAAGTGTGATGCGAGGAACTCAACGTATATTACTGGCTTCATAGAGCTTGGAAAATTCAATTTATCCATCAATAGCCATTTGCGCAAACTCTCTCTCTCACTATTCTGCTTCATTCACCATCTATATCGCGGAAAATGACTCTCAGCAGCACCCCGGTATTTGATTTTCTCTTTCTTTATGGCCACTCTAGTTTTTCTTTTTGGCTTTATGGCGAACAAGGAGGGATCGAGTGCTTCACATGATCTCACTCTATCTGTTGCTTGTATTTGAAGTCAAATGGTTAATCACATTCTAGTGCATGTTTCATGTTCACCATGCACAACAATATTAGGAATTTATATTACGCAATGAATATCAATCAAGTTGGTTTTTTTTTATCATTATTACATATTTTTTTATGTATATTTTATGGTTGATAAATCTAGATGACTACTACGGGTCTTGGAATTAAAGATGGAGCTTGGAGAAATACAACGTTAATCTGTGCTCCAGCAACGGCGGATTCAGTAGATAACATGCTGATTCAGATGATAAAGGCAAAAGAAATGGGTGCGGACCTTGTTGAGATTCGCTTGGACTACTTGAAGAACTTCAATCCTCCACGTGACCTTGAAATTCTCATAAGGCAGAGTCCCTTGCCCACGATAATCACTTACCGGTAATATATCAACGAACAAGTCCTTATTTCAAGTCCTTGGGCCTTGGCTGTTTTTGCTACAACGTTGGAGAATCAACCGACACACTTCATTCATATTATAATGTTGGCTCCTGTTATTTACTAAGAATCTTTGATATTTTTTCTCTTTCAGACCAGCATGGGAAGGTGGTCAGTACAATGGTGATGAAAGCAAGCGACAAGCTGCACTACAACTAGCTGTTGAATTGGGATCTGACTTTGTTGACGTTGAGCTTCAAGTAATTTGTATTTGCTTTAGTTTTTAATCTCTCTTGAAGAAATTTTAAATGAACCAGTATTTAGTGAGTCTGCAAAATATGTTTCATCTTTGAAGGTAGCTCATGAATTCTACAATTCCATTGGACGGAAAAAGCCTGACAATGTCAAGATCATCGTTTCTTCACATAACTTTCAAAATACCCCATCAGTGGAGGAAATTGGTATCCTTGCAGCAAGAATACAAGCTTCTGGGGCTGATATTATAAAAATTGCGACTACTGCCTTAGACATCATAGACGCTGCCCGAATCTTCCAAGTACTGGTTCATTCAAACGTAAGTCTTTTCTGAAACAAAAGATTTTAGCTTCAATCATGTTAATTGCATTTAAAAGTTGTAATCTTTTCGTGGAGTGTAAATGAATGACGTAATGTGTGAAATTGGCTCATTGTATTAGGTGCCAATGATAGGACTTGCCATGGGAGAGAAGGGTCTTATATCCCGGATACTTAGCGCGAAATTTGGGGGATTCCTCACATTTGGTTCAATTGAGGCAGGAGCTGAATCAGCCCCTGGACAACCAACTGTTAGAGACTTGTTGGAATTGTACAACTTCAGACAGATTGGTGCCGATACTAAAGTACATGGCGTTATTGGAAATCCTATAGGTCACAGTAAAAGTCCTCACCTGTATAATGCAGCTTTCAAGTCTCTGGGATTTAATGGAATTTACTTACCTTTGCTGGTTGATAGTGTCTCGGACTTTCTCAGGACTTACTCATCCCCAGATTTTGTTGGATACAGGTCAAGACATGAATCATCTAACAATTTTCCATTTTTATTAAATAATGAATTAGATATTTTTATTAAGTTCTAATCTCATTCTTACTTGGAGTAATTACTGTTGTTTTTTTTGCCAAACAGTTACACGATTCCTCATAAGGTAGCTGGACTAAAATGTTGTGATGAGATTGATCCAATTGCCAAGGTATTTAGCCTGAAAACTCTGTTTCTGCATGACCTAGATTTGATTTAGCTTCGTTAACTAAAATCTTTTCCAGGCAATAGGAGCTATTAGTTGTATGATTAAGACGCCAAAAGATGGAAAGTTAATGGGCTATAACGTTGACTATCTTGGAGCCATTGCAGCCATTGAGGAAGGGCTACGAGGTTTATTTTCACTCATTTTATAATTAACTCATCATTCTACTCGCAAGTTAGAACTCTTTTTCTTTTAAAATGCTTTAAGAATTATACTCTCTGCAGGATTAAACGGTAGGACTGGATCAGATTCACCTTTAGCTGGTAAGCTGTTCGTTGTGATGGGAGCAGGCGGGGCAGGAAAGGCACTTGCTTATGGTGCAAAAGAAAAAGGAGCCAGAGTTGTCGTTGCCAATCGCACATTTTGTATTAAAATTTCACCAACTTCATAAATTCACTATTTTAGTTCATTTATCAAGTGCAATTAATCATCAATCAGCATAGATAGTGATTTTTGCTTTCTTTTGACTATCAGGGAAAGCTAAAGATCTTGCCGCTAAAGTTGGAGGAGAGGCTATGAATCTTTATGAATTAGAGAAATTCCATCCAGAAGAAGGGATGATTCTAGCAAATGCAACATCTGTTGGAATGAAACCAAAAGTTGATGAAGCACCCATACCAAAGGTTGGCAGGAATTGATATGCTGGATATATCAAGAATTCTGTTTGTTAATTTGTTTTTTTTTTCCTCAGAAAGCCCTGAAACACTATTCTTTGGTGTTTGATGCCATTTACACACCAAAAATGACAAGGCTGCTTGGAGAAGCACAAGAGTCTGGTGCAGCCATTGTCTATGGCACAGAAATGTTCATCAACCAAGCATTCGTGCAGTTTGAAAAGTTCACTGGTTTGCCAGGTAACAAATATTATAGACAAAGTTTTCATTGTTCAAAATTCGATACTGTCAATAAGTGCTACGCAATTTCGCTTACTTCATCTTTTATGTCACAGCACCCAAGCAACTCATCAGAGATGTGATCGCTAGAAATACGTGAAAATAATTGGTTGTACTGAAGCTGCATCTAAATTATATTTTATTTTCCTTGTAGTTAATTACTTCTTTTTATTCTGACAATGAGCAGTCAGTTGTTGCTTTTTTATCTTGTCCCGTAACATTATATTTTGATAATTTATCGTGGAATAACTTGTCTTGTGCTGAGATCAAGCCTCATAGCTAATGAATTATAAATATTTGTCTCATCATAATTTTGGTTAGTGAATATATTGTTGGAAAAAAATTGAATAAATTAAAATGATCAACACATCAGATTTATTGAATCATGTTTCAATGCATCAAATTTTTATATATAAATTTAATTAATAATAACAAAATCATATATACATTACATGAGAATTCATGATAATAAAGTATTTTTTTAGCATGTTTAATTCTTATAATCCTAGTAAAAAAAGGGAGAAAAAATATATTTGAAGTCTCAATAAGCAATTACAACTTTATTAGAGTATAAGTAAGGACTTGTTTTATTATAATCCCACTAGGTCAATTTACCCATTATCGTTGATTCAGTGACAAGGTTCACACACTAAAGTCCATCAATGGCCTAAGTGTTATTACAGATTCAATAATTTGATCATATAATTAAGTGACACATAATAATTAGTTATAGTGATATTTATTCAATCCAATAACATATGATTTAATTAAATTATAATAACACAGATAGGAAAATTCTAACAATCTCTCATTTAGACAACATAGTTTAATAAACGAAAACTTGGATTACAATATGTGGTCACAATAATAAATGTTGACCATAACAATAATGACACTATTACAATCATAGGTCAAGCATAAGCACCATATAATGCATCATAAATGTCATATATATCTTGAATATTTATATTCCAATAACTAAAACATAAAATGAAATGTGTGAAAAATCAAGCGTACACATCAAAATGTGATCATATTTATATCTTTACGAAATGGTCTACGCATCCACCCAAGATATCCAATATAATAATGAAACAAGGTTTAAGTGTTTCTATCAATATGCCATGGAATAAATGTATGCAATCAACAACATCATATATGCACACACACACACATATATATATATGACAATATCATTAACATTTTACTAATCTCAAGATAATAATATTTCAATTTAAAACATGAAACTCTCACTAACTCAGAATATCAAAAGGCTTAGCCAAACTCATTCTAATCACTTATTCGCAAACAATTTTTACACCTAAGTCTTTGGTTAGTGGAAACATACAATCCATGACAACATGTACAATACTTGCATATCTTTTGTCTTCAACAAATTGATACTTGTTGTGGATATTTTTGGAACCACACAAATGGGCTGGTAAAAGCTTAATAGACAAGCCCAACAGGGGAAGGCCCAACTCAACTAAAATTGGGGTCGCAGAAGTAAGGCATCAGGTCGGCAAAACACGAACCCAATTCGTTGGCCAACAAGGTTCAAAGCAATCACCTCGAGTCGTTAAGGACGAGATTCAAATCGCAACTTGAAAGCACGTTATACTAGTCATCCATTTAAAAGACCATTCAGTTGCTTATTTAATATAAATCCGTTATTAACTGTTGTAACTAATTTATAACTTATTTCCATTATGGAATATGTTGTAACACTCCAGCTACTATAAAAAAGGATAGAAACCATTGTAAAGGATACACAAAGATAGATACAAATAGACTACATACTGAAATACTTAGCAAAAGACTGATAATATTATAACCGTAGATATAGGTCTTGCATTCTGGCTGAATCACGTTAAAAAGCTTTTGGTATTCCTTGTTCTTCCTCTTTTTTAATCTCTTCCTTGCATATTTACATTAACAACTTGCAGTTTGGGGTTTTTGCTGAACTTCACAAGTTGACCGGATTGTACCATCAACATTTTGACACTAGAAAGAGGGCCCAAACTACACTCTTTCTTTCTTTGATTTAATGCAACTGCAATGGCAAGAGAAAAAATCATTAAGAGTATAGACTCTACTGTTAGCCAACCTGAAGGTCATGTGGAGTAACAATAGGAAATGTTATTGATTGAGGGCTCAATCCTCCTTATGGCAGGCACTTCTGTTGCCCCCACAACAGGTGCTGCCACTGACATGGCTCCATTGACGCCTCATCAGCCTACTATTTTTAGGATTGATCGAGTACAAGCATGGCACCAATGTCAGAAGGCACTTGAAAACACGGTAAGGGAATTGGCCGATATGGTAAAGGCACCAGTTTAGGCACAGGCCCAAGGCACACAAAGACAAGTTTAGGTCGTTGCATCCAGAGGAGAATTCCAGCAACCAAAAGCTCAGCAGGAAGGGCCTATCAGAGAATAACATCAGTGAGCTAGTTCAATTCACTTGTCCAATTCACGACTAAGGTTGAAGGTCCATTAAGTTTGCAAGGACAATGAAAGAGATAATCAGCAACGTGAGGGCTCGCGTCCAAAAGGAAACTCAAACAGGACTAATCAGGGACATAGATCAAATCGCTGTTCACTGGGTCATGAGCACAGTAATAGGCATAAAACCTCAAACCATCTTTCCTATGACTAGGGAGGTGCAAAGAACCATTGATCCTCCGGCCGTTGGTCTGAGGCACAAGACCTAATAATTAAAAAGCTGCTTTAAAGGATGCAACAGTTAGAAAAATGACCTATGGCTCAAGACAGACAAGACTGTTACAAGGAATGGACACCATTCACCAGGGAGATAGAGATAAAGCCTTTTCCTTGCAGGTTTAAGGTCCCAAACATCTCGCAGTATAATGGGGACAGCGACCCGTATGACCACCTAGACGCGTTTAATGCCAAATAGATCTTCAAACCACCAATCTATTAGTCAAATGTCGTGTTTTCCTTGCCATCCTTGGAGAAATACCTCAGACGTGGCTCAGAAGTCTCCCAACTTGTAGCATTCATAGTTGGGAAGAATGCCAAAGGAGACTCCCAAACCAGTATAAGGCATTAAAAAGATAGCTCGCACCATCCTGCACCTCACAATAATCTTTCAACGGAGAGATGAATCGCTGAAAGACTACATCACCCAGTTCAGGTGCGAGGTTAGTAATGTAGAAAATCCCTCAAATGAAAGCATCCTCATAGTGATCTCGACTAGACTTCATAAAGATGGAAAACTATATGAGAGTATATATAAGTCTCTAGTGAGAGAGTTGGGTGAATTCTATGAGCAAGCCACCAAGAAAATTAGGTGGGAGGAGACTTTTGGCCCAAAGAAGCCCAGCCAAAAGGATGAGGCAAGTAGCTCTAGCCGAAGCAAAAAGAGAAACAATGGCAGGAATAATAGAGAGGGTCAAAAGAATGGCTCTAATGGTCAGGCCGCAAAGAAGGCCACAAGTGAGTGAGCTCAATGTCAAGGTCACCACGATAACTACAGCGTCCTGTCAGATACTCCAGATAGGATCTTTGCAACAAAGAAGGACAAGGAGGACTTCGAGAAGTCCAGACCCCTAAGAACTCACCCTGAGCATAGGAACATAAATAAGTTTTGTGCCTATCACAATGAGGTCAGGCACAATACTTCAAAGTGCTGGGCACTCAAGGATGCCATTGAGGATCTCATCAAGAGAGGTCATTTGAGGTACTATATGATGCAACCTTTAGGACAACAACCTCTACGGCCCCAGCAACCAGTGTAACATTACTGTCAATAGACTCCTGAACATGAGGAGGCATCCTCGGTAAGGACTATATTTACCATCTATAGTGGGCCTCACATTGGAGGCACTTTGAATAGGTCGCACGACTGCTGAGTGTGAAAAGCAAGCCATGTCCTGCTCACAAGTCACGAAAAACATGAAAGACTTGGCAAGAAAGCGAGAATGGCCTCAAATAGCATCATCTTCACAAAAGAAGATGTATGGGGAATACACTCTCCCCACAATGACGTGCTGGTTATCCGAGCCAGAATAGGCAACGCCAAGGTACAGAGAATAATGATTGACACTGGCAGTTCGGTGAATGTTATGTATAAGGGCTGCTTCGAGTAGATAGGATTGAGTGCGAGCCAGTTAAGGCCTTCCTTTAAGCCCCTCTACGGCTTCACGAGACATGGAATATTACTAGTGGGGAAAATCAAGCTCCTAATTATTCTAGGAGGCTCAGATTGACAAGCCACTGTCCTAACGAACTTCCTAATTATAGGCTATCTCTTAGCATATAATGTAGTGTTGGGATGACCTACTCCCCCATGCTTGAACTTTTGCTTGTCCTCAAGCAAATTATAACATATGAGCATATTGAGAAAGGGGAGAGTTTACACTCTTAATTCAAATAAGCAGATATGGCATGACTAATTCTATTCCCAATCAGCAAGACATTAATAAAATTATAAACAAGCATTCAAGGGTTAGTCTTTACCTGTCTAATATCAAACCTTTACCTCGGTATTATACATATTACTCATTGTTACTATAATTTTCATACCCCAAAATGATCCTCAAGACACTCAAGTAAGATCCTCATCCTTCAGATCTCCTTAACTTACCCTATCCTTTTTTTTTTAACCAGTGAGTGTATTTTATGCTCCATCTCACTGAAGTGCAGACATCTAGGTACTCATACCAAAGGCCTTTTTGGATATTAAATTTTAGGTACTTAGAGCAAAAACCTTTTTGGGTGTTTTTTTTCATTTTTTTTCTTTTATTTCTTCTTCTTTTTTTATTTTTTTCTTTCTTTTTTTTTTTACTATTTCACACCCTCATTCTTCACATCTCCTTAACTTTATACTTTCATAATGTCGAGATTCATAAGGTGCATGAAAATTATAGTTTCAACAAATAAAGTATTTTTAAGAGGCCTAAGGTTCAATTTTAGGAAAGAAAGACTAAACCAAAAATGCTTTATTCAAAATCTATCTCAATCAAGTTTTCATAGATCTAAAACTAATTACTACCACATCAGCTCATTAGAAGAGCTATTAATTTTTTTTTTTTTTTGTGATTTAGCAAACATGAATTATGACTCAAAATAACAAGTAGAAAAGAAACAAAACTTAAACATAAAATAAATCAAAAGCAAGCAAAAAAATAAAATGGACTAAAAGTTAGAAGTGTCTACCCCCCATGCTTAAAATGTACATTGTCCCCAATATAGTTAACAAAGGAAAGATCATGGATGAAAGGATAGAAACTTACTAACTCAATGGTCTTCAAGTGGAGGTGGTGGTGGAAAATTGTGTTCTAGATGCCAATTGTACATGCTTTCCATCATTTGTTGCATATGCTACAGGGTAGTTTGCATGGATTGCAATGTAGTCCTTTGGCTTATTT